>CAMZMU010000044.1:5745965-5898185 GCA_947311845.1 Poa pratensis | reverse complement strand
TTGGTAAAATCTTGAAAGAACAGTTTAGTAAACTAATTGGCCTAAACTTTTCATGGTAGAAGCATCCAGCTCTTTTGGGATAAAGGTGAGCACCGCAAAATTCAACCTAAATATATCAAGTTCCCCAGCATGAAAAGCCTTGAACATATTCATCAGGTCGTTTTTTCACTAAATCCAAAACTTTTGGTAGAACAAGAAAGGAATGCCATCAGGGCCTGGCGCTCCATCCGAGTAAGAGCTAAAACCGCATGCTTGACCTCTTCCTCACAAAAGGTGCCTCAAGCAACAGATTTTGCTCAGATGAGATCTTCTCTTGGTCAGAGAAGAAATCATCTTGGAGTCTAAAGGAAGGACTATCGTCAGCTTTGAACAAATCTTTGTAAAAGGAAGTGGCTATATCTAGCATCCCTTTGATGTCAGTGACAGGACCATCGTCACATTAAGGAATGAATAAGCATTTTCCTTTCTTCTCTGGTTTGCAACCGAATGGAAGTAAGCAGTATTTCTATCCCCTTCCTTAATGTCTCTATCCCTAGACCTTTGCTTTGCTTTTGATTTCCTCTCTAAGCCAGAGATTATG
This sequence comes from Poa pratensis, assembly GCA_947311845.1. Lineage (NCBI taxonomy): Eukaryota > Viridiplantae > Streptophyta > Magnoliopsida > Poales > Poaceae > Poa > Poa pratensis. Next base: position 5,897,605 of record CAMZMU010000044.1, on the reverse strand, counting down.
CATCTCTGCATAAATGAACCTAAGCCTGGTCTTCTCTGCCTCGCTCAAACTCTTCCGATTCGGATTTGATATCAAGAGTGTCATACTCTTCCATCAAATCTTTCTTCAGATTTCTAAGCTCAGCTTCTATATTTAAATTCCAACCTTTGGTGGTTTTTGCGGAACTGCCTAAGTTTAGCTTGCCAAACATCTATCGGGTTTGACATCCGAGTGTCTTTTCCCAAATTTTCCTAACAAGTCACTAAAATTAGCTCTCATCAACCACACTTTTCAAACTTATAACTAGACGGTTTTGGGTGCGATCCCATCCCAGATTCCCACAGAATTGGGGTGTGATCACTAACCATCCTAGGGAGGGCCTGAATATTTGCTAGAGGAAAAATCCTCTCCAGTTTAGGATTACAAAAAACCTATCTATTGCAAACATGATGAGGTTATCTGCTTGATTATTAGCCAAGTAAACTTTCTACTACTAATCTTAAGCTCGATGGAGACTCCAAATTTCAATCCAGGCATTGAATTTGTCGCTCCACTTGTGGTTAATAATCCCATTGTCTTGTCAGATTGAAATCTAACAAGATTAAAGTCACCACCAATCACAGTGTGCCCTTGATAATCTACAAAAGACTATGTAACTCAGACAGAAGGAATCTTTATCTTCCTCGTAGGATGGACTCTTGCTACTTATCCTCAGCCGGAGCGAAATCCTCTTCTTTTTCCTCTGTGTTTTCATCATGAGTTAACTCCATCTCCTCAATAGGTTTGCGCACTTGCTTTCATCCGTAGAATCACTGTTAATCCAATTGAGCACTTTTTCCTTGGCCCAGTCATTTTCTTTGATTGGACTGAGAGGACTAGGCCCAGCAAAGTCAAAGTGTCCATAATTGGTACTGTTTTTGCAAGCTCCTGCATTTTGAAGGACATCGAGTTGGTGTGGTGCATTTTGGACGCACTCACCTTTTTAGTCCCACTATTTGTACCTCCACCAGATGTGTCTTCTTTGGATCAGCATCTGTGTGCTTCCAAATTGACACACCCCCACCAGCTCCTCTGTCCGCGTAAATGTTGTCTGTTTTTGTTGCCATTGCCTCCGTTGCTCCCTGGGTGGTTGTTTGCCCATTACTTCCACTATCTTCAGATACATTGGGGGCTTCACTTGCTCCTCAACCTTCAGTTGAATTTGGTAGAGCCTTCCAAAAACCTCGAACATCCGTGTATCTGGGATCTTGGTCTTATCAGTGCACCAGATTTTAATCCTGACCACTTCGAACAGCCCTTGGAACATCAATTGCCAATCAGCATGCTGCAAGATACCGATTGCCGAAGCAAACTAGAAAGGATCGGCAATGTACACCAGTCTTGGTGCATAACTCTGAGTTTGACCCAGGTCTCTTCCAGATCAACAAAGTATCTATGTCTCTTCCCAAGCCACCACGTAGACCTGCCCACCTTCTTTCCACAAGCCTGAAGCTGGGATACCTAGCCACGTCCTCTACATTTATGTGTGGTGGGAACTTGACCAAGAAGGTGTAGTCATCCAACTGCCTGATCTGCATGGCCAGTTGGTCTTGTAGATTGCCGAGAAGTCGATTGAACTTTCTTTGGAAATAGAGCCATGTTCCAAGTAGACCACACCAACGTTCTTAATGGGGTTCAACTTCTGTACTCCAGCTGGCATTTTAATGTGAAAAAACCCCTAACCCAGCTGCTGCATTTCCAAAGAATTTGCCACAGGGTGATTCATCTTCTTCACAGGGCACTGATCTACATCATGATCCGGTTTTTTGCAAATGAAGCAAACCTTAGGACTGATCACATGCTTGCTTATGATGCCCAGGTCTCCACAGTTATAGCAAGTAACTGGAGCATAATCCATACCAGTAGGCTATTGCTGTGGGACTACGACTTTGTTGATATCTGGGGTAGCTTCTTTCTGTTCTGCTTCCTTAGCTTTCGCCTGCTTCTTCCCTGGCTGAGGAACTATTTCCTTGCTGATTTCTGTTCCCAGCTTGAATTTCAGGTTGTTGCCAATCACCCTGCATATTGTTCTGCATCCAAGGCAAAGGAAATTGACCAGCAAAAGGTGGGGAGGAAATTGCCCAGGGAATTGGTTCCATGGTGGGAAACCATATGGCACCGGAGGGAAAGGCATGAACTGCTGATGCGCGGAGGCATGTAGCTGAACGGTGGTGGGGGATTCTGGTTAGGGTTTCTCCAGTTCCCCCGCCCACCTCATGTCTTCCCTCTGCCGCTTCCCCTGATTGCATCTGCCATCTCAACTGCGGCAAAAACCTCGGCCCTTGTGGTAGCGTAGACTTTGGGATCAAGGATCAGTCTACGGATCGGGACATGAGTGTTGTCTCTCAACGAGAAGGTCCTCTTGTCGACCAGATCTTTCCTGATCCACACAAGCAGCGATTTTGGGCAGCTCCTTATCTGCAGTGGTAGGTGAGGCCCGGCTTGGTAGGGCAAATCCACAATTGCCCATAGAACGTGCTGTCTGCCTCAACTCCCACCTCATGTATCTCACACAGGTCACTGTCCCTGGGACCTCCATTGTCCTTGTTCAAAGGCTGGTTGCCTTTGAATTCCCGCCTTTGTTCACCTTTCTTCCTGAACGGATGCCCAGGCTGATGAAAAGGCCTCCTGGCACCTTCCATTACCAGGCGAATCCTTTACCTGTACTGCAACTTCTGCTAGCATCAGATTGGCCTGACAGAGATACGGCCACATTATCGCAATTTGTCTGAATTTGAGCAGAATTGCTGCCGATTGGGGGTCTCCTGAAGACAGTTCCGAGACCCAATTCTGACTGTTGCTTGAGCTGAGCTTCAGAAGGACAAAACAATACTTCTTCTCTGCGCGCCCTCCAACTGGAGCCTGATCCTTCTCCTTGAGGCTGACCAATCCATGGCGTTGCTCCTCCGCAGCTGCGGAATCCCGACTACTCAGATTGCCTGTTGAGGAAAACCCGCAGCTGCCTGCTGGGGACTACTCCGAGGTATGAACTCCAAATTTGCCTCCGGCTTTGATTCCATTATGAGATCAACGAAGGCGCAATTCCTTCTCGGGTAGTGCCACGGCGCATCGGGGTAGAGCATGCAGACACGACGGAGGCCGTCTGGACTTCCGATTCCCCGCTCACGTCCAGTGAGTCAGAGCTAGGGTTTGGTGATTCCCCTCGGGTACCACCGCTGCTTCGCATATCTCCGATAGGCTCCTCCATCTGACCGGAGCGCGTCTGATTCCCCGCTTCTTCTTCGCTTGCCATTGCCGAGTCTTGACGGAGCCGAACCTGAGGAACTGGTACGGATCTCCACCGCATCCATCCTGAAGAGCCGCAGCCGCGCCGCATCCCATCCTCCATGTCCGCGGAACGCCAGCGTCAGCCTCCTCGCCGTCGGGTAGCCTGATTTGTGCGGCGGTGGAGGTGGAAACGAAGGGTCGCTTTGGTGGAACAGGGGAGGTGCAGGGGAGGCCATGGCGTGCCGACAGGGGTGAGTGTATTGCGCGGGGATGGAGTGGGGTCGGGAGGAACAGTGGCGGGTGCGGGCTCCGGTGGGCCCTCAGATCCGCCATTGCCAGAGCTTCGTGCTCTCGCGAGAGACGTGCCAGGAGACGTCATCAGGAGTTGCCGTTCTTAGTGCCGCGTAGACGGATGTGTGTGGCTCCACACATTTTCGCCCCAAATTGAGCTGAAAAAAAGGTTAAACGGACAGCGGACACGTACGACTCTTGTCCTCAGGTCCGCCTCTCAACCTTCTCTCTCCCAACGCCAACTACCTGCCATAATTGTGATGCGCCGATAGCTATTTCTTGTAAATCCGCTGATGTAGCAAACTCTGGACACCTGCCTCTCACTTCCCTCTCCAGCTCAGGCCATTGACGCTCTCTCTGACGCTCCGGTTCCCTCTACCTCTCTCTCTCTTGCTCAGGCATGAACCCGCCGTTGTGCTTCTTTGAGTAGATCTAGTGCACACGTCGGAGTGCCCTAGCACGAGCTCGTGCCCGATGTCTCGCCGCCATGCATGTGGGGTAGGTGAGCACGAACCTGGAGCAGGTCCGCTCCAGCCTCCCGGTCACGATGAGGAAGAGTCTGTCGGGAACCTTGCACGCTGCCACTACGACCAAGCCCGCTCGTGAGGAGGAGGATTCTGAAATAGGATTTTGACTTTGGGAGTAGGATGAGGCCATTGACACGGAGCTGAACAAGGCCATATGCTGTTACGAAGAGATATACAAGGAGGAAAAGTTCCACTTGCGCGGGGCTTGCCTGCCACTAACAGATCATGGAGGAGTCCGGCGTCGCGAAAACGTCCCAGGAGTTGCTGCAAAGCAGCGACGCGAAAAGCGAGAGGCACCCTGCGGTGGCTGCCCCCATAGGAGTTAGGGTTATCGCTCGATAGTTTGTCCCCACATTTTTTTCGAAAAGAGGTTGATACCCCCTGGCATTTGCATTGACAAGATGCATACGGCCTTTATTTATGTTTTGTTCAACAAAGGAATGGCAAGAGCATAATCAAACAATATGAAGCCACCACGCAAGACCTACAAACCGGACAATGGGTGAAGATCGTACCAAGAGGGCCTTATGCCCTAAAAACACAAACAACCCGACTAGCTAGGTACTAGGGGCATCACCGAGTCGCCCTATGAGTCACCCTATGGCGAACTGGAAGCACACATCATTCCAGTTAACCCTCAGCGTGCACCTCATGCACAGCTTTAAGCCATCACAGCCGTCGAGCCATCTTCAAGGATGCGATCCGCATGGTCCTTGCGAGGGTCAGCCCCATGGCGCCAGACAACAGCACCACCTTGCGGGTGTGCATCAACACGTGTCCGCCGCTGACGCCCCGCTGCGCCACGCCCGCAGAGACTCGTCGTCTTCGACATGGAAGAAAGCACTCCGCTCCACCTCAGGCCCCTACTAGCCAACACGTGCTCAAAAGTGATGGCCCCATGTGTGATAACGGCGCACCGCCATCGTCTTACCCAGGAGACCCAGATCAGGGCTTCCCTCTAAAAACTCGGTAGCGAAGATGAGAAATGCAACAATGATCGCTTCGACAAGTTCATGACACAAAGACGCCGTCATCGTCCACCATGACCGAAGTCGGTGCGGTTTTCACCGGCAGTCTCGCCTCCTGAACCCGCCACCGGCTGATCACCTTCAATAGCGAGGTTGGTCCCGCCACCATCTCCAATCCGCTGGCGTCAAAGGCTATGGTTCTCCCGCATTCAGCGCCTTTGACGCCGGACATAGCTCCTGCCGCCACACGCCTCCTAGGACAAACATGGGATTGGGATACCGTGATCCCCGCCTCCTAGCCAAACATCCCGACGGAGGGGACGCCGCGCCGCCATGCCCAGAGCCGCTGCCCGGGGTCCTTATGTCATAGGTCGGTCGACACCGCCGTCCTTGTGAAGCCGCCGGAGCATCCAGCGTCCCCTAGAGAAACCCGCGGGTCGTGACGTCGTTCCAAAACGGCGTTGAGCGCTTGCCTCTCCCAACCATCCATGGCCGTGATGCGCGATGACCCACTGTCTCTTTCATCAGCGCCGCATGGGGTTTTCCGACGGCTGCCCTCGGGACAACGAGAGGAGAGGGAAGGGGGAGGGGTGGCGGCGGTTGGGAGTTATGGTTTCTTGCGAGGGAAGGCAATTAATAGTATTGGCCCACCTAGTATTGCTCTATAGCTCGCCCTCGGCTAGCTATTTCTATCATCGGCATCGCCGCGTCCACCTATGCGCGGCCAATATTTTGTAGTCGCCAACGCCTTTGAATTATTTAAAAAAATGTTTAAAAATTTAATTGTCACATGTAAATTATTTTAGACGGACAAAAAGCGAACCAAACATGCGTCACCGTTGGATTTCATGGCTAGTCCGACGGAAACATGGCAGACGTCTGTCTGTAGTGCCCAAAACGGATAAAAAATGGAGACATTTGTGTCTGCCTAGGGGAGCGTTGGAGTCGGCCTAAGAGCATCACTCACCGGCACCCCCCAATTGAGGCCCAATTGGGGGGGTGCCGGACATGTGTCCGGCCATGTGAATGGTCCAGCCCACAGCGGCGCACCCCAAACAGGGACTCCAATTTTCTTTAACATTCGTTCATAACAATTCCGGCAGAATTTAAATGAGATTTAACAAACTTACAATTTAAAATCTAAACGAGATTTAACAAACTAAACTAAATCTACGTCGTTATTGGCTACATGCTACAACGTCTAGCCAACCACTACATGCATCGGCGTCGAGGAAGATGCCTCTTCCACATGCCCTCGTCGGGGAAGAAGATGCGAACCAGCGCCGGAATCATCAACAGACTTGCATGCCTCGATGATCCGGCACCGGAAGTTTCATCCGCTATTGCCGTCGGCTACAGCCTTTAGAAACATAGCCTCGGCTAAGGCTGAGGATTCCGGTTTCACGGCCAGCGCGTGGTGGGATTTGATCTACCGCCGTTGCATGCCGCGCGCGCCTGATCGGAAGCCTCGCCGGCTTGCTCCTGCGCCCCTTCTCCGGTGACGGCGACGCTGCTGACCAAGATGCGCCTGCACTTGCTGACGTCGGCCGGTGGTTACGGGAGATCGGCAGCTCCGGGTCATCATCATCGTCGTCCTCGCCGTCAAAGCGGGCACGCTCGTCGTCCGAAGTAGACAACTCTGGCGTTGGCTCCCGCGCGCCGGTAGGGAGGAAGACGCCGCTGAGACGCGCCTCATACTCCGGGTCCACCACGGCGTGCCAGTAGGGCGCCGAGATGGAGTACTTGGGGTCGAGATTTTGCTCGTAAGAACATCTCCATCCACTTCCGCTTGAGGAAGTCGACGCGCTCCTGCCCGTTGAGACGCGGCGCCACTAGCACGTTGACGGCGTTCCTCGCCCACCCCTCCGGTAGGGTGGCGTAGTCCTCCACCGGCACACTGTGGCGGCTGCATAGCCGCACAGCCACGCGATCTCCAGCGACAGCACGTACGTCGGCGCGTTGGCTGCTCCTCGCTGCCCACATCTCGCGTTGAAACGCCTTGGCCATCTCCGTCCCCTCGTTGCGGCGGTGTCGTTCCTCCAGCTGATCGCGGCGTTGCTGGCCGCGGCGCTCGTTGCAGCGGCGAGCACGTTCCGCCGGGAGGAAGTCGCGATGACGCCGAAGCTCGCGTCCTCCGGCGTCTCGCGGCTGCCCCATGCTTGGCGGCCGATCTGCTGGTGGCTGGGTTGGGAGAGGGAGAAGAAGTGGTGTGGGAAGAGGAGGGCCGCGACGCACCGCGTTTTAAAGGCGTTGGAGGAGCGGGGTTGGGTGGCCTGCATTAACGGCGAGCACTGGTTCGCCTGGCCACGCATTGACGCCGACGACGCATGTGCAGGGTGATACGTCCAAAACGTACTATAATTTTTAATGGTTTTATGCTACTTTTATGCTTTTGAAAATTGTTTTTATAATAGTTGGAAAAATGCATAATGTTCTTGTTTTACTCTTTGATGTGTAGGAATTATCAAAAATACAAAAGGAAACCTTGTTGGAGTCAAATTGGGATTTTCCTGAAATCTGTCTGGAAATGTTTTTCGAAGATGGTCACGTTACCGACAGAAGATGACGTCAAACGGAAAAAGTCTAGTCGCCAAAGTTGCGTGGAATTTTCCGCCGAACGATCTAGACATAAACTTAGTCCAATTCCGAGTCCGGACAGTGGAGATAAGGCCGATCTACGAAACCCTAAATGGGATGACGGGAATCCGTGAGGCTATATAAAGGGAGAAAACTTAGGTCGTGGCCGACACCTCATATCCACGAATTGCAGCCACCAAAGCCACGTTTTTGCCTCCCCCATGGATCCCATCTCCATGGAGGAGGGCTCCCAAGAAGCCATGAAGGAAGGGGGCTAAGGGGCGGCGCTTCCCCTTGATGCCGACGGGCAGGAGGAGCCCCCTACGCCACCGTCGGCCGGCGCCGCCCTGCACTCCTCGCTGTCCACTTCACCATCTTCACCGCCATCTCCATCGCCAATTTCTCCTATATACAGTGGTTCATCCTCCCACACACCTCAGTACCTCGTGCAACATTCCGACCATTATCTCCTCCTTGGATTTGACACTCTTATTTATCGAAAAGGCTGCACACGATCCCCTACATTGTGGGTTATCAAGACCTTTTTTGGCGCCGTTGCCAGGGAGCAATAGCGTGGGATGAATATTCTTGTGTGCACTTGTTTGTTTTTATCTCTAAGTAGTATTTAGTCTCAATTTTAAATTGTTTTCTATCTTAGTATGGATAGAGAATGTGAATTACAAAAAAAATAGTTGTACTTGTTATCTAAAAACGTTTTCAAAAAGAAAAGTGATTGGAAAGATGAGTAATGATTAAGTGGGGGTCGACCTTGAACATGGTGTTCATGCCTATGAAATCAAAACAAATCTTTCCATAGAAGCTTTTCAGCTAAAAACATGTATATATTGTGTATTTTCCTCTGTACCATAAAATAAAGTGCTAATAGTAGTCTCTAGTTATAAGAAAGTGAAAGTTTTGCTTTGCTGTCCAGAAACAGATTTTCTGTGCTTCACCGTATAAAATGTTTAAAATCATCAGAACATGATCTTGATCTGACATTTCTTGAGCGCAAAGCCCTGCTTATTACCTTTCTTTCATTAGTTCTGACTTTTCTGATTTGAGTTGCGCAGCTGTCTCGAAAAATTCGATCTTCACTAGCTGTTCAGTTTAGACAGATTTATGTGCTTCGCTGTACAAATTCGTGATAAATCCCAGAATAGTGTTTTGACCTGAAATTTTTGTGCATAAACCTGGGACTATTATATGTCTTTCATAGTTTGGAGTTTTTTGATTTGAGCTACGTAACTATCTCGTTGAGTGCCATCTTTACAGACTGTTCAGTTTTGACAGATTTCTTTGTTTATTCAATATTATACTTGGTGTTCTTAGTTTCTTTAGTTTTTCGACGGACAACGGAAGTCATGAACACTTAGTATATACAATGGCTAATGTTGAATAAAGACTATAAAACTTGTCAATGCTTTAACATGAGTGGATTTAATTTAATGAGTACTAACCCTACTAATGAGTTTTGTGAAGTTTTATGTGGATGTAGCCTATAAGTTCTAATCAATATGGTGGTAGGGGATGAACAACAAGACGCAAGAGCTCAAGCTTGGGATTCCTAGGTGCACCTTAAGAGCATTATTCAAGTAAATTCAATCATCTAAGCTTGGGGATGCCCGAGTCATCCCTATTCATCATCTAATCAGCTTGTCTCGTTCACGATCTATATTACCTGTCCATATGATATGTATGTCTTCATGTATTATAATTTGCTTTTATTTAGTTTTGGTTTTCTCTTATTTGGTTTTATCTGGTTCTTTATTTGGTTTTCATTGCTTCTTCTTTTGCTTTCACTATAAATTTAGAAACAACAAAAGATTTTCTTTTCTTTTGCTTCTTTATTTGGTTCTTTCTTTGTATTCTATTTGTTTTTACTTTTGATTTTATTTGAAGTTTTCCTTGCTATTACTAGCAAGTTTAGGTATTGTTTAGCCTCTGGTCTTTTAGCTTCTCAAAAATAAAGTACCAAGTTTTATCCATTTGGTTTTAGTTGATACATATTTAAAAATGCTTTTCTGTTTTCAGTATCTACTGCTCACTGCGCGATATTTCATATTTTACTGGAAACTCAAAACGTCACGAAAATTGGACAGATTACTTATCACCTAATCCTCTGCATGCATAAAAATTGGCAAAACTTTCTGACATGTTTAAGTGCATCTAAAAATTACGTTTTCCAGCTGCTGTTTTTCTGGACAGATTCTGACTTTTGTTGCAATAGTGACCTCTTTGCGTTTTCATGTGATTCTTTTTGGGTCTTACCTTTTATTTACAATTGTCCACTTAAGCAACCTTTCTGTAACTTAAAAACAAAATTTGATTTGGTTTAATAGCAGCACTTTGGAAATATTATCTATTGCACTAATGTCTAACCGCGGAAAAGAATGGGAAAGTTTTTGTGTTGAAGTTTTTTCACAGAGAATGAAGGAACACCAAACTGAGAAATATTGAAGAATGGTCCAAGCCATAAGCTTGGGGATGTCTCCGCATCCCTCTTCATCAACAACCCCTCGTTTTGCAAACCTTTAAACTTTGTTTTTCAAGCAACATAGAAACTTGCATGAACTTGGAGCGTCTGTATTTATTATTTATTTATCTTAGCATCAAAACACCGGTTACATTAATAAGCTGATTGCCATATCTTCTATTTATCCCCTGTTTGGATAGGTGGTTGGAAAGTTAAATTGCTTAATTGATTATTTGTTGAAACTTAAAACTCATTTGTGAATAATATTGTTTAGTAGTTTATGTTTTCTTATGGTTAGTCTCAACTAGCTAATAGTGTATATTATGTTATTTTGATGTTAACATGCATTGTCCTGTTCATAAGATGGTATGGTATTGTAGTATCCTCCTCGAAGAATTTATTTGCATCGACTTGGCGCATGTTTACACATGTTTACGACTAAAAAGAAAAGTCTATCAAGCCTGGATGAACTTTTGTGACTCAAAGTGGTAATATCAATTCTTATGCCTCAGTTAATATTATTTTGTCGCAAGCATGATTATGATAGTTATTGCTCTCTTAGTTGTTGCTTCCCAGTCTATTGCTAGCCCTCACTTGTACTGAGCGGGATTGCTGCTCGTGCATCCAAAATCCTGTAACCCAGTTTTTCCATGAGAGTCCACTATAAATTCCTATGCATGGTATTTGTAAGCCATTCCAAGTAGATTTTCATGTGCTACCTTTAAAAACTTCAAAATACTTCTCATTTTGTGACATTGTTTTTAGCTCATGAGAAGTAGTAGTTGGGTTTGTTATCTTCCATGCTAAATAAAGTTTTCCCGACTTGCATGCTTCATCTGCTCGTCACTAATTTTGCAAAGAGCTGGTTAGACCATTGTAATAAATAAAGTAGTAAATTAATTAAATAGACACTCCTCCATGGTATGAGATTGTTGGCAGGCACCCGAGAATTCGGTTAGCCATGGTTTGTGTAAGCAAAGGTGGGGAGGAGTGTCAAGCTATATAAAGTGCATATTATAAAGTGCAATATAAATATCTCGGAACCGCTCTCAAAACTTGTTTAGCATGAAAGATATCAAGAACTCTATTACCATTCGTTGACAGGAACAACCACCTCTCAAAATAATTTTGCTTCTGTTTTAAAAATAAAAAGCTCTACCACATGTTAATCTCTGCTTCCCTCTGCGAAGGGCCTATCTTTTATTATTATGTTGAGTCACCATCCTTTCTTTGACCACTTCTTCGAGAGCATAGTTGTCATTCTTAGTATAATGTGCTTGACCCAGAATATTATTAATTGTGGCATGGCGTGATGTTTCTATCTTTGATATCTTTATTTCTAGTCTCCACTTAAGCTTCAGAGGTGCTCTAGCATTTATGTTTTGCTCCACTATAAAGGGCAAGCGAGATACCACTTTACCATGCTTTATTATGATCATTACAATCTTGTTGATGTTTATAAATTTATATTATGAACTCTTAGTTCGTTGATATCTTTTCATTAGGTAACATGATTGCTAATTAGTTTTATTATACATACATCATTTGTCATGCAATTGTTAAAGACCTGATCATAGCATTCAACATCAAAAATTATTTTGTTATCGTTTTACCTACTCGAGAACGAGTAGGAACTAAGCTTGGGGATGTTGATACATCCAAAACGTATCTATAATTTTTTATGGTTTTATGCTACTTTTATGCTTTTGACAATTGTTTTTACTCTTTGATGTGTAGGAATTATCAAAAATACAAAAGGAAACCTTATTGGAGTCAAATTGGGACATTCCTGATTTTTCGAAGATGGTCACGTTACGGACAGAAGACGACGTCAAACGGAAAAAGTCTAATCGCGAAAGTTGCCGCGAACGATCTAGACATAAACTTAGTCCAATTCCGAGTCCGGAGGACGGAGATAAACCCGATCTACGGAAACCCTAAATGGGATGACGGGAATCCATGAGGCTATATAAGAGAGAAAACATAGGTCGTGGGCGACACCTCATACTCACAATTGCAGCCACCAAAGCCATGTTTTTGCCTCCCCCATGGATCCCATCTCCATGGGGGAGGGCTCCCAAGAAGCCATGAAGGAAGGGGGCTAAGGGCGGCGCTTCCCCTTGATGCCGGCGGTGCAGGAGGAGCCCCCTGCGCGCGCCTTGCGCTCCTCGCTGTCCCCTTCACCATCTTCACCGCCATCCCATCGCCAATTCCTCCTTATATACAGTGGTTCATCCTCCCACACACCTCTGTACCGCGTGCAACATTCCGGTTCGAGTCCTTAGATTTCTGTCACTCCGGCAGAACTACCCCCTTACTTTATACATACTACAAACCCTATGATGTTTGATCCATCCGCGCACAAATATAATGGACACCAAAGGACTGTACCATATCAACATACAACTTTAATTAACCAAAGACATTCAGCAATGCAATCAAAGAACAAAGAAACTACACAAACATGACATAGATCATAGGATAATACTATAGTATGTGTAATCACAAGTAGTCGAGTGCATGTATATTTAGCCTCTCCCACATGGAAAACTGCATCAAAGACAATGAACCAAGTATCTTCACTAATTAATCTTGGACAATTCCATCACACTTTCCACCACTTTTCCACACTCATGTTACTGTTAGGCTACAGCAACTAACATTTACTTTCTTGTTATTTATTATCTCGCAAAGCGCTCTATTTTTATTTCCTAGATAAAGCAAACGTTTAGTGTGCGTAGAGTTGTATCAGTGGTTGATAGAACTTGAGAGAATACTTATCCTACCTTTAGCTCCTCGTTAGGTTCGACACTCTTACTTATCGAAAAGGCTGCACACGATCCCCTACACTTGTGGGTTATCACAGGGTGCCGCCGCTGAAAGCCGCAGCGATGTCAACACGTGGACGACGCGACTTGAGGCGTCGTTTCCGTCTGCCATATGGGAACGGGCGCGGCGTTATTGCGACGCGTCGCTTTGCTCTGCGCCCGCTAGGGGAACGGGCGCGACGTTATTGCGACGCGTGCTGACAGGAGTGCCGCCGTCTCATCTCTCGCCATTAAAATCGAGCGGAACGGCCTCCTGCACAGCCCTAATTAACACGAGCGTCGATGCTGTGTGTATGATGGGCGGGCCAGAACTGTCGGAGGGCATGTCCGCCCCATGTCAAACACCCCGAGAGGGCCTCCAAGTTGGGGGCCCTTTGAGGGTGCCAGACACGATTTTCTCGGGCCGACCCTTTGGGGGGTGCCGCTGGTGGCTATTTTCGACGTCCGGACCCTCAATGGGACTTTGGGGGGGTCGTTTGGAGGGTGCCGGTGGAGATGCTCTAAGTGGTGTGATCTTGAGCTCGCTTACACTACCATCGGTGGGAACTTTGCTTTCTGGTTGGGAAGTGTCTCTGTCCTTTTCACTTCTTATTACTCCTTTCGTTTACTATTTCTAACATTTCTAGTACAACCTAATTCATTCGGGCGAGACAGATTACGATGTCATGATGCGCCTATTCCTATGGCCATTCCTTTAATACTTTTGGCTCTCGAAAGTCTATACTTGGCCAAAGTGTGACTTGTTAGCCCATAAGTCAGTACTGTGACGAACCGGCTGTTGCTCACCCGATATGATCGTACGAGGTCACAATTTACCCAACACGATCATCCGGGGTGAAAAAGAATTAGGGATCAGATACGGGCCGAGTCTTGAGCTAACTATTCAATAATCATATCGTTCAATGAGGGGAAAAAATTCAATTTTGAACCTTGGACTCATAGAGGTTGGACAGATCAAACCCCGAAGTCGAAATCCCTATCGTTCGAACCCGAATTATTTAAGCCCGGTCTAAATTGAACACTAGATTTGCTTGGCGCACCAGGAAAAAACATCCTGGCCGGGATTACAGGCTAGTGTCACTGACAGTGGGACCCACATGTCATATCCATCTTCTCCCCAATTTCTTCCATCCAAACTAAATCAATCTCGAGTGCGGCGCTCGTGCTGCTCGCAAATGGAGCACGCCACGCGCCACCGTGGGGTCTGTGGGTTTCACGCAGCCCTCGCAGAAACCGAGTGTTGCTGCTAACCATGCATATGTCGTAGCCGCCAAACCTGCAACAAGTCGAGTGCATCACTGCGGCTGTTGGCGAGAGCCGGCGGCATGGACGTGTGCACGGGGGCGCCACGGTGGGCGCGGGCTCTGTTCAGCACCGCCGAAGGAGCAGGAGCCTGGGACGCACGGCGGCAGGCTATCATACAAGAAGTCCTAAAGCTACTGCCCTCGTCTTTGTTTACGCACTATAGGGAGGAGCAGTCGTTCGGGAGGGCGTGCAACCAGGGCATCGAGCTCGCCCGCCCCTGGCTCCAGCAGCGTTGCCGTGGTGGTGTGCATGACAGCATGAGACCACTCGCCTGCACGTCGACACTGTGGTGGCTACGATGAGATGGGGAATCAGAAGGCGGCCAAAGGGGGACAGCAGAAGGCCAAGGCGGCCAATCCGTACAGAGAAGGAAGAGGAGCGCCGAGAGCGAGATTAAACCGAGAAGGGATGCATTTGGGAGTGACTATGGAAGAGGCTAGGGAAGGAGATGGATAATATAGGTGGGCCTTATTGTCAGTGGGAGTAGTATTTGATTTAATAATTTTTCGCTGTGAAAAATGGTCCAAGTACCGGGGTTCAATACTTCAGGGTACAAACGCCAGACATTTTAACTTCAGGGTTCAAACTGTCCAACCTCTATAAGTTCAGGGTTTAAAATGGACTTTTCCTTCTATAAGTGATGGGATGTCCTAACTTTTTGTGTTGCAGATGCGGGCCTATAAGCTGAATCGGGAGCACTTGCTCCGGTGTTGCTGTTGCAGGGGAGCCCTCTGCTTTCGCAAGTTGCATCGCATACCACCCTTGGAGGCTTGGACTCGACTCTGTGGCAGAAATGACAAATCTGACTCTGACGCGAAAGTTCAGCACAAAATGAACCCTTTTTTAAAGTTTAGCCGGATCTAACCCTTTTTAGTATCGCTCAACATGTTGGCGGTAAGATACCTGGGGTACCGCCGGAGTCGCTGGCGGTAGACCTCCTAGTCCACGGTACGCCAGTGCCGGTTGACTGTGCTGACGTGTCGATACCGCCGGCGGTGGAGGCGGTAGACTCTGCGAGGTACCGCCAGTTACACAGGCGGTAGACTACCTTCGGAACCGCTTGCCGTGCTGGCGGTATCAGTCGAAGAGATAAGTCGCGCCCCGGCCCACGAAGAGCGCATCTTCCTCTCCTCTTCCTCACTTCGACCTAGTCAAGAACAGAGAGGAGAAAAGAGACGGCGGCGCGGTGCGGGCTCACTCTCCCCTCCACCGATTCCTCTCCAAATCGGTGGGATTTTGAGGGGGATTTCGGACCCCCTCCATCCTCAGGTAATCCTCCTCATCTCTGTCTTTCTCGCCAAGAGATTTGTCCGATTTTAGATCGTATGTTCAAACCCTAGGTAGGATGTAGTTGTTCTAAATTCAAGGATTTGCCCTCTCTAGTTCGTATATATATGCTTTAGAAGCATGGGTTTGGGGCATGGAATTGATGTGTATGTATTTGGGGGCATAGTATTTACTTTTTTAGGATTACAAAATTTAGAATGTATGAATGTTCATATGTTCATGGATGGATTTGGATGAATAATTATGTGAAGTTAACATATCTTTTAGGATGGATGACCTGCCGGAACGTTATTACCCCGTGCTTGATTTGGTGTTCGACAAAGAACATCGTGCCCGTCTTATCGAGAGGGGAGATATGGACTTAGCTGAGAGGGTAAATAATGTTCTCCCTTTTTTTTGTTACAATTACGAAGATAGTGACCACATCATGTTTTTATCTTTCACAGCCTATCGGTCCTATGCGCATGAGGGGCCATAGTGCGGAGGACATGCCCTACAATGATTGGTACGATCCATACTTTGAGGTGGCTGCTCTTCTCCCATTTGTCCTTCAGTTCAAGCGTAAGCCGCCGGCGTTCAACCACACGGCCATTAACGCCCTTATTGATCGTTGGAGGCCCGAGACACACAGTTTCCATTTGCCGTGTGGAGAGATAACGGTCACTCTTGAGGATTTTGCCATGATCACGGCTCTTCCAATCGACGGAGCCGCTCTGACTGGGAGGGTGGATCTTGTCGGGTGGCGCCAGCGGGTTCTTGGTCTCACCGGCAGACTACCACCGGTGCCGCCTGAAGGAATTAAAGATACTAGGTCATCAGGTGTCTCATATTCGTGGCTTCGACAGATTGGGCCATGCCCGGCGGGTGCCGATGCACCGGTGGTGCAGCAGTATGCCCGGACATACATGTGGTATGTGTTAGCCCAGGTGATCTTTCCAGATGGGTCAGGGGACACGGCCTCTTGGATGTGGCTTGACCCATTACGTGATTGGAACGTCAAGTACAGCTGGGGGTCGGCGGGTCTAGCCTTTCTTTACCGGCAGATAGTTTATTTGCATACCTTTCATGTGTATGTAACTTTCATTTGGTATTTGACATGATTGTTATTGTGCAGCTAGACATGGCATGTCATAAGAAGGGAAAGGGAGCATCGTTAAATGGCACTACGTGATACTTAGGTCGAACTATTTGATAGTATGCCCTACGTGATACTTAGGTCGAACTATTGTGTATTGTCATGAACTTAGTTTGTCTTATTTCTGTGGCGCACGGGCCAGATGCACCACATGATTTGACCTTTCTGTGGCGCATAGGCTAGATGCGTCACAGAATTTGACCTTTCTGTGGCACATGGGTTGGGATGCGCCACAGAAAGGCAACTTCTGTGGCGCATGAGGCCATGCGCCACAGAAATCAGAACTTCTGTGGATCGCCTTTTCAGTTTTGCAAACAAGAAAAGAAAATGATAAAACCTTCAAAAAATAAAATCCTTTGAGATATAGTTAGGTTTTAGTATCTAGTAGGTATAGAAATTTTGAAATATGAATTTTGACTTTTTTGCAAAAAACAGAAAAAAAAAGTTTGAACGGCCATAACTTTTCTCAGATCCTCCAAATTCCAAAAGGAAAAAAAGTTATTTCAAAAAGAAGATTCTTTTCTACAAAATCAAAAAAATTCAATTTTTTTGGATGTGTTGAATTTTTTGAAGTTTTCTGGATTTTTTTATTTTTTGAATTTTTTTTATTTTTATTTTTATTTTTTGAACTTCCTTCTGAAGTTTTTGATTTTTTTTAATTTTAAAAACATATATATACACATACCACACATAAACTACACACATATATACACATACACAAGGGTTAAGAGGGTTGATATGATACTATTATCAATAAGAACTTGAGTAGCATGAGGGTAGTTGAATTGATAGAACTTAGAAGTTAAGCGTGCTTGGGTTGGAGTAATCTGAGGATGGGTGACCTACTGGGAAGTCATCGTTTGAGATATGCTTGGAGTGTTAAAAATGTTCAAAAAATTCAAATATTTAGGATTTTCCAAATTATTTCATTTTCTGATTTTTTTGATTTTTTTTGATTTTTTGGGTTTGTTTTGAATTTTTAGAAAATCCCAGATCTAGATCTGGCCACCCTTTTTTTTTAAATTCAAAAAACAATTCTGTGCCGCACCGGGGTAGGGGTGCGTCACAGAATTGTTGTTTTCTGTGGCGCATCTGGGGTGCGCCACAGAAATAATATTTTTGTGGCGAGCATTCTGTGGCGCACCCACCATGCGCCACAGAAAGGGTTTTGGTGCGCCACAGAAAGGCTTTTCTGTACTAGTGTTAGTTTCGGATCTGGCCTAATTGTTGTGCCATAATATTCCGGCCATTGAGATTGATCCAGGTAAGGCTCAAATCTTGCCATCCAAGTCATGGCCACCGTCTCCAAGGAGTGCTCGTTCATTCTTACCATATCCGGATGACAAAGATCAACAGATCTTATGTTTGCCGCCGTAATCAAGTGCGAGCAAGGTAAGTGCAGCAACTTGGGCCTCTCGCAAGAGCACTCACGTGTCTTTAGCTTAACCTTGAATGACCGACCTCCAAATTGCATGCCATCTTTTGTTGTCCCACCGGACTCGTTGACTTGGTAAATCCACTCATTGTTGTCATAGCAATCTGCTTGTTGTCTCTCAGATTTGCAATTTTGCAGCTCCATCCAGTCTTCTACTTTTGGAGGATACAATTTCCCATCGTCTATCAATTTATCTGCCTCAGTGGAATGTTTCTAGAAATAAGCGGTTAACTTCTGGAAGGTATATTCCGCAATGGCCATCACAGGCAGTGCACGCACACCCTTTAGAACATTGTTAAAACATTCGGCCATGTTGCTTGTCATGTCACCATATCTTCTACCTCCGTGATCATGGGCCCTTGACCACTTGTGCCTCTCTCCCAAATTCCTCCTCAAGAACTCTTTACCCCCGACATTAGACGCAGCAAGGAGCTTGTCAAACCGTCTTGTGAAAGACCGGTTGGTGAATGCGACACAAACATCTGTTAGGTCATCAGCCAATTCTTTATTCTTGCAAGCCCTATAAAAATTCGCGACGAAATGTCTCATGCACCATCGGTGGTGGAGCCGTGCATGCCCCGGAATGTCAATCTCCATGGCATTGAGTATACCTTGGTGTTGATCCGATATGATGCATACCTCTCTACTAGGAGAAAACACCTTAGTCCTCACATGCTTCATGAACCATTCCCAATTATCATTGTTCTCTCCAGACACCAAAGCAAAGGCCACAAGCAACACCCGGTCACCGGAGTCATGTGCGATTGCAGTCAACATCGACCCCTTGTACTTGCCGGTAAAAAATGTACCATCTATGGACACAATCGGTCTACAATGCTGAAATGCCCGAATGCATTGGTCGAAGGTCCAAAAGGCACGGCGGAACACTCCATCAACGTGTTCAACCGAGTAATACATGCCCGGGTTTCTATAGGCCATCCCTCCCAACAACGTTGGGAGGCGGTTGTACGCTTCTTTCCATCCACCATACAACATCTTAAATGCGGCAGGCTTGGCCTTCCATGCCTTCCCATATTGGATGTTGTATCCAAAGAACTCTTTTACAAGACCCATCAACAACCTCGGTTTCATGATTGGTTCATTCTTTATACTATTGATGAATTTGTATGGAGTGAAATTAGAGGTGAGTTGACGGTGCTTTGTGGATGGATTCCAGCCCTGTTTCTTGCACATGTGATGGGCTTCACAACTTGTTATCTTCCATTGCCCGTGTGGGTTTGGTCTTGCACGGACTACCCACGGGCATCCTTTTTGTCGCAAATGACGGTGTAACGACTCTTCTCGTCCGAGTGCTTCACTATGAATGGCCTATGGTGCTTCACCGCATATATCTAAGCCACATTTGCAATTCTACCAAGTCCGAAAACTTCAAACCTTTCTTTATGCGAGACTTGTTGTCATCATCGTCTTGAGTTGTGCTTGGTGTTGCTTCTAGATCTTTGTACTTGCCACCATCCACTATAGCCTTGTCGGCAAGTGTGAGATCACGAAAAAATGGAATTCGGTGATCTCGGCCTACCACTTTTAAAAAGGTTTGGGCTTCTCTCGCGATGAAACCATCTTCATCCAAATCCTTCGGGCCCTCGTCCTCCGAGTCGGAGGCATAGCAACGGCGATAGAAGGTGTCACGGTCCATGCCATCCTCCTCGACTTGTGCTTCTACATCGCCAATATAAGTGTCATGATACTCGTCCTCCTTCTCGGACACATCACATCCATGTCTTCTTCCTCCCTATCATCATTCTCAATACCAAAGCCATAACCGTGTTCCGCATTGACATATTCTTCTTGTTCATCAACTTGGTCGCCATCTTTCATCTCCAAGTCAATTTGTTGGCTCAAAAGAGGTTGGCTCATATTATTCAACTCGACCGCATCATCAAGTGACACATTCCGAGTAGGGGTCATTGCATCATGTGTGGGGGAGGCACACCGGTTCAAGTCAAAATGCAACCGATCACCGCCAACCTTGGTAGCAAATAACTCGAGCGACTTGTCTTTGGAAGCCGCCACAACCTCTTTGTATCCCCCCAATCTAACTCGCATGTGATAGGTATTTTCTTCTTTCGCGGACGATGTCCCGATCCAACAAAATACCTTCCATCTAGTTCAACCTTCTCCCTAGGATCCATCCATTTGAAAACTTCCCGTACTCTTGCAACAACCTCGGCATATGTCGGACTATTGGCAAATACCATAACTTTTTCTCCATTGTCAACAAACTCTTCTTCATTGTTACAAAAAAATGCTTCTTTGTCAACATGATGGACATTCACAATTCTTGTCATCTATAATTAAATGACAAGAAACACAAATGTATCACATTGATGTGTAATAGCAAACACACCACAATAATCTAAATTATACATTTGTGCTAACCACTACCTCCAACCCTAGACTCAACCATATATCTAGGTAAGAAAAACACATGAATCTATCTAACCACAATGATTTCTACACGTCACAAACAACATATAACCCGCAATGCACCAATTCAAATAATTGATTTAGGACAAATCAACAAATCTAGGGTTTGCCTCAAACTAAACAATGCACAAAGTAACACAAATCCAACCAACAAAAAGCGAGAGATCTGAGAGGGACTACCTCAGAGGATGGAGATGGCCCGATTCCATGAGCTATGCCCTCCGATTTGGAGGGATTTGAGAGAGATTTGAGTGGGGAGGAGAGAGGGGGAGAGGGCAGCAGCTCGGGTAGAGATTTGAGTGGGGAAGAATGAGAGGCTGGGGGCGCGGCTACGGCGTCCCGCAGCCACTTAAATGCCGAGCTCTTACCGCCACTAAGCATGGCGGTACCAAGTTTATGTGTACCGCCTTTGAACCCGGCGGTATCCCTTCAACCTTACCGCCTCTGACATTGGCGGTATCGCCACGTCAGCGCAGTCAACCGGAACGGGCGGACCGTGGACCAGGACGCGTACCGCCAGTGACCACGGCGGTACCTCGTGTAGTCTACCGCCTACATGTTGAGCGGTACAAAAAAAAGGGTTAGATCCGACTAAACTTTCGAAAAGGGTTCATTTTATGCTGAATTTTCCCGTCAGATTTGTCATTTTTGCCCGACTCCGTTCCGCGCGTGGTCCATCTGGACCAAACGCTTTTCCTCCCCTAGGCTACTACACGCACACGCCAGCCTGTTGGTCCTGGCCCGCCCTCTGGAGTGCGAGGAGATGTCATCATCATCCAGTCAAACGACGTGATTAAAAGGGGCTATGATGATTAGGCCCTGACAATCAAACAACAAATTAAGCACCTGCCAGCCTGCCTAGCAGGACTCGCAAGCCCACACACCAAGCCGCCTGCTGCCGCTCTGCGTGTCCAACAAACCCATGGCTGTTAAGGGTTTAGATAATTTTCTTAATAATTAAGCTCTAAATAGCTATTGTGATACAAGGTGCTAAGAAAATCAGGTTAATACATGAAAAGAACAAGCCAGCAAGCTTGCCCTGCAGTAAGGTTACGGATGGATAGAAGACAAGAAGGCAAGAGGAAAGGTTTAGATAATCATGGATCAGTCAGACGGTTCTTACCCATCTACCAACAACTGCTCAGGATAATTCCCGGTCGCTTCGCCGGCGGTGGCTTCCTATACTCACCGGCCAGCTTCGTGTTGGTTAATTTTGGCGAGTTTATTGCAGGAGTAGCAAGCACGGACGGATTAATTGACTTGGAAAATGTAAGAAGCTCAACAATTTGTATATTGATGAAACGTGCATGCCATGGATGCACTTGCCCCAAGATCTCGTTGGGGAAGAACTTGAAAACAATGAAAAGCAGATGCTATTACAGACGAACCATTAGGGAGAGAATTAACATGGTAACAATGGTGGCACACTGGCAATTCCCAGATTAGCACCGACACCGAGGTTAAGAGTAAATCGACCCATGCTTTCTTGCTCTGCCCCTGGCGCTTGGATTTTATCTCACGGATTGGCGATCTCCACGAACAATTCCGACTCTTGCGCGCCTCAGCATGCGTAGTACTCGACGAGCTCGTCGAGGGATTCCGGCTGCGGGTCGGCGTTCTCCAGCATCCACAGGAGGTGCTCGAACAGCACGACCTCGCAGCCCACGATGGTGCCGGCGTCCCCGCCGGTGCGGTCGACGAGGTTCTGGAACAGCGGGTGCCCGAGGAGCTCCTCGGCGATGAGGTACCGGCGCCGCGACTTGCCGACGTACACCGGGTGCAGGCCCTTGGGCACCTCGTCCGCGCCGTGGAACGAGCGCGGCGCCGCCGTCTCCGGTGTGCGACACGATGTCGTCGTCGCCGGCCGACGGCGACCGGGAGATGCGGCTCGAGGAGTGCCACCTCCTGATCATGCACCTGAGCTTGCTCATCCCGCCCTTCGCCATCTTCCTGCCCAGCCGGCGCGAGCGAGAAGAAAGAGCACGAAGAGAGAGATTTTAGCGAGAGAAAAGAATTGAGGTGATGATTGCGATGTCAGGGTCGATCGGCGGCTTATATAAGAGGCGATGGAATTGAAGGGGAAGCGTCAGTGGGGCCCACGGTCGGCGAGCGGTAAAACGAAAACTGGCAACAGTGCGGAGGCAAACTGGAGCGTTTTGTCCGGAGCGGATGGGCTGTATTCTCTTGTGCATCCGGTGGGCGAAGGTAAGCTGGACCCAAAAAAGTGGACGTAGGTTTGCAGGTTGGAGTAGTAATTGATACTTCGATCTTATGCAAGACAGCTACGGAGGACGACAGTGGAGGGGAATGAATTTGGCTGCCAATTGGAAGTGAAAGGTGGAAGGTGATAATTACCGTTCTGGATCTGTATACTACTCACTGTTCAAGATATTTTTCAATATTCGATAAATCGGTTGATTTATCGCTTCTCGGTGTCTGAACGATAAGATAAATCACCGATAAATCCGTCGATATGCCGGTAAATCGGCCGATATGCCGATAAACCTGTCGATTTACACCTTATTTTAGGTCGACCGATAAGTTCCGATAAGCGATATCCCCAACATTGATACTACTCCTATTTTTTCGAAAATGGGAGCCCTAGCCCCATCATGCGGCCTTTATTACTCCTCCGTTTAGGTGTATTAGGTCTCTTATGAAAACTGCACCCAAAAGACATTGTGCGCGCTTCTCCGTTGATTATAGAAAGGACCACGTACGGATCCTATGGGTAGCTATCGGGATAACCTACATCAAAGAAGTTTTCTTGGCCCTGTTAAAAATATAATCATTATGTATGTTCCAAATGGTCCAAAGCAAGGCACAAACTTCAAATCGGATTTGAACCTTCTCCATTTTAGAAATCCCCTTAACCAGTTTCCAAACAAATTTGTTATGTTATTTGCGGTTGAATATTGAATGCCACATGAACAATACGCCAAATCATTTTTGCGAAGGGACAAGATATGAATAAATGCTGAATTATTTCGTCTTGATTATAAAAGCAACATTTTTACACCCATCCTAGCTACACTTAGCTAGATTATCCTTGTGAAAATATCCTTACAAAATAAGAACCACATAAAAATCTTTATTTTTAAAAGTACTTTTATCTTCCATACGTTCTTATGGAGAAACCATGTATGATCACTTATGAAATATAAAGATTTCACCGCGAAAACTCCAATAGTGGTTAATCCCCACTTAAAAACGTCTTTTTGATTCGTAAGGTTAACATGCATTAGCCGGTTGACAAAGTGTAACCATCTTGTTCACTTATTTTCCTTCAAGGCTCTCATAAAACCTATGTTTGGTGGAGGCGACTGAGACAAAACATCAGCCACCAAAACTCTTTTTCGCTGGACAATAATGTATAAAGAGTGATATTGACTAGAAAGGAGCTTATCCCCAAGCCACGTATCTTCCCAAAAACGAGTACTTTCTCCATTACCAATAGCAAAAGAACACGATCAAAGAACTCAACCTTTACCTTCATAATGCCCCTCCAAAATGGAGACTCGGTTGGTTTAACTTTCACTTGGGATAAGGACTTAGAATGCAGGTATTTATGGTGAATCAGCTCATGTCAAACACCACCATCGTCAGATAAAAGCTTAAAAAGGCATTTGCTTAATAAATATTTATTTTTAATATCTAACACCTCTATCCCAATCCCCCTTGTTCTTTTGGTCTGCAAATGATATTCCATTTCGTAAGTCTATACTTTCTTTTATGGCCATCACTATACCAAAAAAATCTAGCCCGAAAAAATCCATCCTTTTTCGTACCCCTATGGGTACTTCAAAGAATGATAAGATGAACATGGGAAGACTCGTCAGAACTGAGTTAATTAGGATTAGCCGGTCACCCTATGACAAGAGTTTACCTACCCAGCTTGCTAACTTCTTCTCAAAGCGGTCCTCTATCGGCTTCCATTTTCCATTTTTCAGCTTTCGGAAGTGAATTGGGATACCAAATATCTAAAAGGATAAGACCCCGACTCACAACCAAAAAGAAACCTATATTGTTCCTCAACTTCCTTAGCCTTTCCGAAACAAAAGATCCACTTTTGTGGAAATTAATTTTTAAGCCAGATAGTTGTTCAAAAATACAAATAATAAGCTTCATGTTGAGAGCCTTTTCAAGATTGTGTTCCATAAAAATTATTGTATCATCAACATATTGTAGGATCGATACCCCCCCCCCCCCCCCCCCCATCCTCCTTTTCTCTCGCGATCATCATGGCAAGCATATCAGCCACAATATTAAATAAAATCGATGATAAAGGATCGCCCTATCTCAAACCTTTATGTCTATGAAAATAATGACCTGAGTCGTCATTTACTTTCATACCAACGCATCCTCGGCTAACAAACTGTTCTACCCATTTGCACCGTTTAGGATGAAACCCTTTCACTCGCAATACTTGTTGCAGAAAACGCCACCGAGGTTCATCCGGAATATTGTATATTAATCCTATTTGTACTACAGTATATTCACCGGAAATCGTGGGCGTCATTTTGGTCACAAACAGCGGACGTCATCCACCCATAAGACAATCTCGCCAGCGATTTCAATACCCGGTGAGCAAATGTGCAAGATGAACGCTATCGGGAGCATCCGCACCCGAGGAGAGCCTGCCCCAGCGACACTCCCGATAGGCCCTCCCATTAAGTTTTGATTCATTTTCGCAAATAAAATCAAAATTTTGGGTAAAAAAATCACCATGTCCGACCATCACATATTACAACATCAAATGCATAGAAATCTACTGAAAGATGTTGTCTACTTCGTCGCCGCCCGTGTGGTCTCAACCGTAGCAACCGTTGTGGTCTCCTTCGTCGCCACCGATGTGGTTTCCTCCTCCACCACGAATGAGCCCAAAATCAATAAATACAAACTTGTGTAGATTCACCCTTAAAGTAAGAACAATGAATTCTGAAAAACAAGAAAACTGCAACTTATATACAAAAAAACGAAATATGTTTCCATCTTTGATGAATATCCTTAATCATATAACGAAGTAGGATTACAATACTATTGATATAGCCTCGTGACAGATTATCAGTTCCACCATTTACATCAAAAGTATTAGGCAAAATAAGATATAGCACATAGTAACAGTGCTAGATTCAGTTCAAAATAAGAACACTGAGCAGAAAGTTGCCTCCTTAAGAGAATTAAGTATATTCAGTATGCAAGATCTTGTAACAGTGCACCATACATCAATGACACTATACAGGGATTTAACAAGAATTAAGTTGACCATTTATTTCATCCCCATATTCTGAATTTGGATGAACAGACTTGTACGCCATGCATGCAGAATCAGATAAACTTAGTGATGAGCTTCTAAGGTTAATTTTTTTTTGTGAATGCACGAATCGGTGTTCCGGAATATGTAAAGATGTTTGGACATATCCTCACACGAAAATGTTAGTATAACCCAGATCAACCCAGTGTGGTATCAATGATTCTATCTCCACCACTTACCCTCGAGAAGCTCCTATAGAGGATGCTCTTCTGACTATTTCTTGATCCATAGTAGGAATAAAGTTCCCAGGCAGCCTACACAGGGGCCGCTGGTCTCCGCGGAATCCACCCTAGTAAGCATGTCCAAGGGAATATCGCGGAGCTCGAGCAACTGGAACAAGGATGGCGTCAGCATCGCCAACCTGTATGTATATACATAATAAACCTATGAACACCAGCCATCACAAGCAAATCGGATTCAAAATAGGTCGCTTTTGATTTACTGCAGTGATTCAAGTTAGATCAATTCACTTCTGCTTTATAGGGCCAAATCATGAAATGTTTTTGCTGTATCTCTACAACTGATGTAGATAACCACTACATCAAAGCAAGCAGACATTAACACTCAGCTTGTGGCCTTTTTTTTAAACAAGGCAAACGATTTGCCATTTTCATTGATTAAGAAGAGGTTTTTAGAGGTCTTACAAGCCTAGCCGTGGAAAAAGGCGCCACAACTCAAATGACAAAGGAACTACTCATGCGGTAGAATACAACTAAGGGCTTTTGCCCCGGCGAGGCACCGCATTGCTACATCATATTTGATCTTCGAGAAGCATATATGCGGTTTTAGATTTATTTCGGAAAACCCTTGCGTTCCTTACCTTCCATACCTCCCAAGTGACGAGCGAGGCCAAAGCCTTCCGATTGGGGCTTCTTTTTGAAATCACCTCAAGCCACCAATCTTTGATGGTGAGGAAGCCATGCCAATTCATTGGAGAGAGGTGGTAGAGGCCAAGCCAAGACTTTAGGGAAGACCATATGCGGGTGGTGAAGCGGCATTGAAAGAGGAGATGGGCGGACGGCTCTTGAACTTGATTGCAAAGCTTGCACATGCCACAGTTTGGCCACCCTCTTCGAGCAAGTCTATCTGCCGTCAAACTCTATTTTGGAGGATCAACCAAGTGAAAATTTTGCATTTGGGAGGAGCCCAAGGCTTCCAAACCACGCTAGGCATCACCAAAGTGGTATGTCCTAAGAATTGCATCTTGTAGGCCGATGATGAAGAGTAGGCCCCATTATTAGTAAACTTCCACGCAATCGTATCCGAGCTCCCAACTTGAAGTTGCACCCCCTCAGGCAATTCCCAAAGCTTGACAAATTGGGTTATATGCTCTCCTGAGAGACCATCTTGCATGTTAACTTGAGAGACCCAAAAGTTATTGTCCAAAGCCTTACGAACCGTGCACTTCCTCTTCTTTGAGACATCGAACGGTGCCTATTATGGAAATTCTTGCTTTGAAAATTTAAAGATCTCGGCATAGAGCTCTATGGGAAGACCTTTCGTCTCCGGCAATCTTAAGTTCATGAACGCATAGACACCTCATGCTGCTGAGAGCCCAATTGTACTCAGCTCACTGGAAAGCAATATGTTTTTTTTTGACAAAAATGCAATCTAGGCTGCTTTTCATTTAAATTAGAAGAAGTGTACAAGACATACAAGGGAAACCGAAAAGAAAAAAAGGCATAAGAAAAAATATTTCTAAGGCGACAAGAACATCTCTTAATCAGTCCGGCTCTCTCGGTATTCACAGAAGGACTCTACCCTTGACTTTCCAGCCAGCCCTCAATTGCGTGCTTCATCGGTGATATTGGCATGAATATTGCTCAGAGGAGAAGCTTTGTTCTCGAAGATTCATGTGTTTCTTTTCTCCATAAGACTAGCCATAGTGGGGAGTATCATATACTAGTATATGTTACTACATCCATAATGAGTAGTAACATATGTGTGGTATCATATACTAGTGTATTTATTAGGTTATACACTTATCTTGTCTTGAAATCCGTTATGTTACGATATCTACCTATGATACCACTACAATCTCTCTCGTTATTAATTGCAGTAACACGTTATCTTTTTGCCAACGTGGCATGCATGATACTCCATATGATACTCCCACTATGGCTAGTCTAAGTCCACCAGGTTAGAGCATCTCCAGTCGGGGCGCCCAAACGGCCGCCCAAACGCCTTGGGGCGTGCCGGACAGATTTTCGCCCCCACTCGCGACCCCCAAACTCGAATTGTGTCCGGCGCGGCCAGTTTTCGGTCCGGCACGCCCAGCTGATACCCAATGATGCTACTATGACGGACGCCAGAAAATAGTCTTGATGGCGTGGAGTTGACGGGAAAAATATTCTGCAGGAAGCTTCGTATCTTCCCCTGCAACGGCGCCATAAAGCACTCTTGATGGCCCTTCACGTAGTTACCGCGTCAAAAGAATATGGGTTAGGTTGAGACTCCAAGTGCAGAGTGTGTAGTAAGTGGAAGACGTGTTTTCCCACGAGGGTGACTCGAGGGTTTAATATCGAACTCTCGGGGAATCAGTAGTGAAGATTTATCTTTCCTATCCTTCTTTTGGTTACCTACAAAACAAAGTAAATGTTTTGGTCCTCAACCTCACCTAGTGGTTGTCAAGCACAAGGTGTGAGAATGATATCAAGATAATATGCAATGCAAACAAGAAATAAATATGCAATGGTGGTAAATAAATATGCAAGGATGGTGGTAGCAATGATAAATGATATTTTTGGGTTTTATATGATGAATGCAAAGTGTTTTTGTATTTTCGGATTTTTAAATGGCAGAAAATGGAAAAGTGGTAAAAGTGGTTGGAAAGGTGTTTCTTATGATTAAAAATGGACCGGGGTTCATGGTTTCACAAATGCACTCTCTCTTTAATAAAGTGGTAGACAATGGAACACTAGAGTTGACATATGAGATTGCAACACAACAGTTTAATGACAAGTTATAATTATATGGGCATCACGTCCTAACATAGAGACCTTTTGGTTATTAGTCTCTCTTATACTCCACCAAGATGCGAACTAAATCATAACACCTCAGTAATTAAGATAACTCAGAGTATAGCAATAAGTATCATGACATGAAGTTAAAATAAGAACATGCTAGATCTAGTCATGGAGTAGTGGCAATGGTCACACCCACATCTCCGGTAGCATGGTATTTCTTTTTATCCCTAGTGAGGCAACAAAGTAAGGTAAAATACCCAAGTGGATCGCAGAACTTTCTCTCACGTTCACTGCACTAGCCACCCCCCGTTACTCCAACTAATGCACACGTTCCCCCTCACACGCTCTCATAAACATGCTTGATCATAACAAGTAAATAAGAACGGGGTACATAATATGCATCTACTTTC
Source organism: Poa pratensis (assembly GCA_947311845.1). Classification (NCBI taxonomy): domain Eukaryota; kingdom Viridiplantae; phylum Streptophyta; class Magnoliopsida; order Poales; family Poaceae; genus Poa; species Poa pratensis. The sequence continues at coordinate 5,868,395 of CAMZMU010000044.1, read as the reverse complement.
ATAACTGAAACAAAACCATTGCAATCTCAAACATATATTAACTCATAAAAAGATCCACCACAAAGGTATTACATAGATGACCGTAATCATGTTCAGCAGCTCATACGGTACTAATTAGTGAAGCTCAAGAGAGAGAGATACATAAGTTACTTCCACAAACCCATAGTCCAGAGGTGGACTACTCCCTCTTCATCATGGAGACGGTGGAGAAGTCGTTGGAGAAGATGGAGACCACGCCGGCAGCGCCCCGCCGGAGTTTTCCCCCTCCAATCTGCAACTCCAGGTCTCTGTTTCGGTGTTTCTGTGTTTCTGCGGCGCTCCTTCCAGAGAACGTCGGGGGACTATTTTTATAGGCGTTTTTAGGTCAAAACGGAGTCGGTGGAGGAAAGATCGACGGCAACGGAGCTCGAGGCCCAAGGGGGGTCCCACGCGGCCAGGTACAGGGCCGCGTGGGCCCACCTCTTTTGGCCCTCGGGCTCCGCTTGTTGCTTCCTTCGCCCCAAGTCTTCTTCCTTCCAAAATGACGCTCGTAAATTTCAGGTCATTTGGACGTCGTTTGGGTCCCTGAAACATTAAAAAGAAATAGGGTTTTCTGCCTGCGCAGGGTTAATTCCATAAAAAATAGGAAACATATCAAATATTCCCAAAATCATTATAAAACAGTGATATAACCCTTATATGATGCAAATATGACTGGAATATAAGTAAAATAATGCAAAGTTCATGTATGCATTTTACATGCATCAACATCCCCAAGCTTAACCTATACTCGTCCTCGAGTATGAAGGTGATAAAACTAACATGGACTTTGCAATTTAATACTATCAATGGATATCAAAGATGATTACTATTGCTACATAGAGTAAAATGATTCATTCTTAAAAGGAGTAGCAATATGCAAGATAGTTTATGAAGTGATATCAAGTATTCAATGCAAGGATGTTCAATGATAATTCACAAAGTGTAACATAAGAGAAGAAGTACTATGGACCACATGTATGCATAATAATAAGTAAGAACATCCTACAATGGTCATAGAGTATTGGTGAAAATCTGAATATAAAAGGTGGACACTTTGGAAAGATATATATATGAGTAGAGGTAAAGCATGAATAAATTTCATCTAACTTCTGAACTTCTCTACTTAAGTCAATGATTGTAATATGGTAATCCTTGGTGTCAAGCTCTCATTCCCCTATCATAGCATCTTGAATGATTAAGTTTAAAGTGAAAGCAATACGAGTAGTGTGCTTGACAAAGTACAGGTTGAAAGTCTCATGCCCCTTGAATACAAGTACCTACTCCATGTGTTACTCAACTTGGAAAACAAAGCAAGTTCAAGTTAAATATCATTGTAAGTAATAATAGTATCATTAAGAGCGTCAACTGGGGTACCTCTTGTCCCAGGATATGGAACAAGCCCATATCAAAATGACAAGACAAACAAACATAATGAACAATCTCAACACCCTTTTTATTTACCATTGGATAGCTTTTTATTGTAAGGTGTATCACAGAAGGTTCACCATAGCATGTAAGTAAATTTCCACCATGAATGATGCATGGCTTAGATTAGCGGCCCAGGCGTCTCTCTAACCATTTATACAAACTCATTTAAACTCACTTCATTTCCCATTTATTTCACCCATGGTAAGCATCCATAAACAAAAGTACATGATATCAACTAAATGAGATGATGTGCAATGTTGAAAGCTTGCCATGTGACAGCACATATGAGCTAACTCTCAACCAAAGACATTTGTCAAGTCCACAACTCATAATTTTAATCACAATGGGTCATATTTTATTTATGCAATGAAAGTAAAGTGTGCATCAAGTTCGAGAGAGCTATATAACCAACTTTTCCCACAACAATTAACAACATAAGCATTTTCATTCAGAGGTATAGATAACACAAATATCATGATAAACATACTCGGAATAGCATAAAGCTAATAGGTAGATATGGTGGACTCACTGGAAAAACTTTGGTTGAAGGTGTTGGAAACAAGTTTTTGCTTGTTGGAATTTTTGGGCTAGCAAGAGGGAGAAAGTTGACCATCTAAATGCATGCATGAGTGTCCATAGAACTAACTAATCCATGTTAAACAAGGTAGAATAACATTTAGCATCAAAACATGAATAAAAGATAGCTCTTGATAAAATATTTGCAAATTATTACTCATTAACAAGCTCATGAATCATGCAATTATATGTATCTTTTAAAATTAACTCAACATCCCTTTTCCCAATCTTATAATAGCATCCAACATAATTCAACCCAAATTTCCAGTAGCTCTCTCATATATAAATGATAGTGTGGTGGTCTCACAAAATAAAAATCTAACCTAAACAAAAAGACGCTCCAAGTTTATGCGATAAAGTGTTTCGATCGAAAAACAGAAGTTAGACGTGTGCAAACCGAGAGTGTGTAGGTCCAGTGGGGTTGTCTTCACATCCCCAAGCTTATGGTCTTCACCATCCTTGGATAGCTCTTGGTGCATCTCCTCTAATCCCTGTGAAAAAACTTCAAAACACCGTTTCTCCCATTTCTTTTTCTGTGGGGCACATTAGTAGTGATAAACAAATAGATTTCTTGCTGCATATAATCCTTAGACAAAAATTCATATGAATGTCCAGAAAGTGTATAATGTTGTATGCCTACTCATAAACTCAATTGGATCAAAAAGATTCATGTTAAAAGTTCTAAGCATGCATCAAACAAAATGGGACAGAATCTGTCCAGAAAAACAGCAGCAGCTAAACGTATTTTTTACCCTACTTAACTTTGTCGAAAATTCCGAAAAATTCATGCATACAGAGGATGAAAAGTTCTACAGTTTAAATATGAGCTCATTCGGAGTTACAGAATAAGAATTAAAAATCATACCGTGCACAGATTCGTGCAGGAATAATATCTCCGAACGCTATAAGCAACTTTTCATACCAAAATGAGTAAAACTTGGCACTTTATTAAAAATTCCAGAAACTAAACTAAACACTAAGTCTCTTGTTACAGCAAGAGGACACAAAGAAAATCACAAATAAAAACAACCGGGTTGCCTCCCGTAAAGCGCTTTCTTTATAGCCATATAGCTAGGCTTCTTACTTGATGTTTATTGTGGACGAAGCTCATGAGGGAGCTTGAATGTGTCCCTCTTCCTTGGGAAGTGTTCCATGCACTTCTTGTGTGGAAACTGAAACTTCACATTCCCTTCTTTTGAATCAATGATAGCACCTGTAGTACGAAGAAAAGGTCTTCCAAGAATAATTGGACTAGAGGTTTTATTCCCCATATCCATGATTAGAAAATCAACAGGCACAAATGTCATATGTAACTCTACCATAACATCACTTACTTTTCCTAAAGCATGTTTAATGGAATCATCAGCAAGTGCAAGTTCAATAGAGCATTTTTCAAGATTTTTCAATTCAAGTACTTCATATAGTTCTTTAGATAAAACAGAGACACTAGATCCTAGATCAAGTATAGCATGGTGTGTCTCTTTTCCAATGGTTACTAGGACTTTGGGAATCCATACATCCCCAAGCTTAGGTGGTATCATAGCCTCTTGGTTGTACCTAGCAATCTTTTCTTTTAACACATGATTAGCAATATAAGAACCAAAACCAGCTTGGTTATAGTTGATGGAAGGATCACTTGCAAATTTTTGTAAGATAGATATTAATTCATGCAAGCTACAATTCTTAAGTCAAAATGGTTTCTTGACTTCACTAAGCATTTTAACTTCTTCAACTTTCTTTTCCCTATTATATAGGTTAAATATTTCATAACGGTCATCAAACACATCTTCAGGTACTTGGGCTTTTTCTAAACTTTCTTTAATTCTTACTTCCAAAAGCAAGCCATCAAGTAAATAGTGAGTGTCAGTAGCAGCAGTATTCATAAAAGAATCCTCACATTCATTATCCAAAAAGACTTTAGAGGTTTCAGACAATCCTCTATAAAACACATGCATGAGCATCCAATCCCTAAGACCATGTTCCATTCCAAAAGCTATACCTCTAAATCTTTCCCATGTTTTCACTAGAGGTTCATCCTCTTCTTGTTTAAAGGTGATAATTATTTGTCTAAGATTACAAACCTTTTCAATGGAACAAAATCTTTCAATGAATGCAGCTTTTAAATTAAACCAAGTGCTAAAATTTCCAGGTGGCCATCTCAATATCCAATCTAAGGCTTTTCCACCTAGGGAGTAAGGAAAAAGCTTAATTTTAATATTAGCATGGCTCAAATTTAACATTTTGCACCTTTCATTAAACTTCTTAAGATGAGGTATGGGATCTTCTTTTGGTTTCCCATAAAAACGGTATTCATAAATTGCTTTCATGATATTAGGATCTACCTCACATTTCTCAACAGGGATATTCATATCTTGAGGAAAGTTCTTAACACTAAATGGCCAGAAGGTTCTCTTTTCCATTATGCAAGTTTTTATGTGTTTTTTAATTTTTTATGCAAAACTGAAAATAAATATGCAAGACAATGACAAAACAAGATAAATTGCTTTGAAGGTAAAGATGGATAAGATGATGCTCACGTAGGTGCAACCTCCCCAAGCTTAGGTGTTAGCACAAGTTGGTGATGAAGTTGACTTGGTGAGATATCCTTAGATAAATCCGGCACCAGAAACAGAGCTAGTGCAGGGGACCCTTGGATAAACCTTTCAGCAATGATTCCCCGGCAACGGCGCCAGAAAACAGTCTTGATACCCAATGATGCTACTATGACGGACGCCAGAAAACAGTCTTGATGGCGTGGAGTTGACGGGAAAAATATTCTGCAGGAAGCTTCGTATCTTCCCCTGCAACGGCGCCAGAAAGCACTCTTGATGGCCCTTCACGTAGTTACCTGCGTCAAAAGAATATGGGTTAGGTTGAGACTCCAAATGCAGAGTGTGTAGTAAGTGGAAGACGTGTTTTCCCCACGAGGGTGACTCGAGGGTTTAATATCGAACTCTCGGGGAATCATTAGTGAAGATTTATCTTTCCTATCCTTCTTTTGGTTACCTACAAAACAAAGTAAATGTTTTGGTCCTCAACCTCACCTAGTGGTTGTCAAGCACAAGGTGTGAGAATGATATCAAGATAATATGCAATGCAAATAAGAAATAAATATGCAATGGTGGTAAATAAATATGCAAGGATGGTGGTAGCAATGATAAATGATATTTTTGGGTTTTATATGAATAATGCAAAGTGTTTTTGTATTTTCGGATTTTTAAATGGCAGAAAATGGAAAAGTGGTAAAAGTGGTTGGAAAGGTGTTTCTTATGATTAAAAATGGACCGGGGTTCATGGTTTCACAAATGCACTCTCTCTTTAATAAAGTGGTAGACAATGGAACACTAGAGTTGACATATGAGATTGCAACATAACAGTTTAATGACAAGTTATAATTATATGGGCATCACATCCTAACATAGAGACCTTTTGGTTATTAGTCTCTCTTATACTCCACCAAGATGCGAACTAAATCATAACACCTCAGTAATTAAGATAGCTCAGAGTATAGCAGTAAGTATCATGACATGAAGTTAAAATAAGAACATGCTAGATCTAGTCATGGAGTAGTGGCAATGGTCACACCCACATCTCCGGTAGCATGGTATTTCTTTTTATCCCTAGTGAGGTAACAAAGTAAGGTAAAGATACCCAAGTGGATCGCAGAACTTTCTCTCACGTTCACTGCACTAGCCACCCCCCGTTACTCCAACTAATGCACACGTTCCCCCTCACATGCTCTCATAAACATACTTGATCATAACAAGTAAATAAGAACGGGGTACATAATTTACATCTACTTTCACAACTGAAACAAAACCATTGCAATCTCAAACATATATTAACTCATAAAAGATCTACCACAAAGGTATTACATAGATGACCGTAATCATGTTCAGCAGCTCATACGGTACTAATTAGTGAAGCTCAAGAGAGAGAGATACATAAGTTACTTCTACAAACCCATAGTCCAGAGGTGGACTACTCCCTCTTCATCATGGAGACGGTGGAGAAGTCGTTGGAGAAGATGGAGACCACGCCGGCAGCGCCCCGCCGGAGTTTTCCCCCTCCAATCTGCAACTCCAGGTCTCTGTTTCGGTGTTTCTGTGTTTCTGCGGCGCTCCTTCCAGAGAACGTCGGGGGACTATTTTTATAGGCATTTTTAGGTCAAAACGGAGTCGGTAGAGGAAAGATCGACGGAAACGGAGCGTCGAGGCCCAATTGGGGGGTCCCACGTGGCCAGGTACAGGGGCCGCGTGGGCCCACCTCTTTTGGCCCTCGGGCTCCGCTTGTTCGCTTCCTTCGCCCCCAAGTCTTCTTCCTTCCAAATATTGACGCTCGTAAATTTGCTGGTGATTTGGACGTCGTTTGGGTCCCTGAAACATTAAAGGAAAGAAATAGGTTATTCTGCCTGCGCAGGGTTAATTCCATAAAAAATAGGAAACATATCAAATATTCCCAAAATCATTATAAAACAGTGATATAACCCTTATATGATGCAAATATGACTGGAATGTAAGTAAAAATAATGCAAAGTTCATGTATGCATTTTACATGCATCACTAGCTCACGCCCTCATTTTGGGTAGAGCTCGGGCGGCCCCGGACACAACGGCGCGCGACGCCACCTACCCCTCCGACGCGCGGACCACGCCTATCAGCGAGACACGAGACCGAGTCAATAGAATTAATGGCGAGCGGCGTCTCGGTTTCCCAGCCGGGCGCAGCGGGACGTCGCTTCGCCCCTCTGCGGCGAGAAAGCGTCTGCGCCATGGCGGCGTCAATGCAGGCGAGCGCGCCTTTTGAAGCGTTGACGTTAATGGTGTGGCAGGCGAGCCGTTGGCCGGCCGGAGTTATGGCAAGCTCATTCGTTCGCCTCCCCGACCGCTATATAGGGCAGGTTCCTCGCCGCCTCCACCACAAACATCTCCACTCCACCATCTCCACTTCACCACCTAGCCATGGCCCCTCCCCGTCGCGACATCGGCATTCCCTTGACGGAGGAAGAGCTTGCGCATCGTCGGGCGGAGTCGGCGGCCCGCAGGCACCGTCATTGCGTATAGTCTGTGCATAACATTCTGCGCGACGCCCGCCGGAACGACCACGAGGCGGGATCGTCTGTCACACGGCGGGTTCCGCCGCCTCCGCCGCCACCGCCACCGGCGCACCTGCTCACAGATGCCGAGGCACGGGAGCTCGTCCGAACCAACACGCCGGTGCCGGCGAACAGCCGCCTTCCCGAGGGATGGGAGACGAACCCAGTGCACGTCCCCGTTGCACCAAGGCTGGCCGGCCAGGCGCGCCTCGATTACATCGCCATGTGCCAGCAGACCATACCGCCGGAGCTGTACGATGACGTGAGGTACGAACTGAACTCGGCGTACTGGGACGAGCAGATCGAGGTCGAGCACGCTTACCGCCGCAACTCCTTCATCGCCCGCGAGCCGCCTGCAAGCTGGTTCGACTCCGACGACACCGTCCTCATCAACACCTCCGACGAGGACTTCACGGCAGGCATGGAAAGGGAGAGGGTTCGCTACGAGGCGGCGGAGCAGGCTCGTCACGCAAGATCAGAACAAGGCCGCGTGCAACCTCCTCCGCCGCAACCTCAACAAGAGGCGGAGAAGGTTGATGGTGATGATGACGGCTTCGAGGACTGGCCGCCGACGCCGGAGTTGGATCCCGGCCACATGCAGCTCGCCATTGAGGCAGACATAGCCTCCGTCGCCACCGCCACCGCCCAGCCTCCTGCAACGCCGTCCGTGACCACCGGCTACCTCTACTGCGTCTGCTCCGGTTGCCGCCGGGGTCATGTGCTCGCCGCCGCAAGGGCCGGCTCCTGCCCCAACTGCCGGTGCCCGGCGTGCCACCCTACGTACTAGATTTAGGTCTAGATTTTAATTTGCATGAATTATGTTAGTTTTTAACGAAATTTCAATGAAATGTATGCACTTTCGTATCAAAATTTTGTATTTGAATAATATTTGGTCGCCGCGAGTGGGGAGCGACGGCGCCCAAACGGCCTGTCCGGAAGGCCTTTGGGCGGCCGTTTGGACGCCGCGATTGGAGATGCTCTTAGGTGAACTAGCATTGTCTAGCTCTTTCGCAATGCTGACGGGTGTGTTTGCCTGATAGTGGCAACCAAGTATCCAGCGAGAGCTTGTCTTGGGTGGGTGTTAGATTTGACGGCAGTTGCGCCGTGTCCAGGAGCTTCTTCCATAGTCTGATGGCGATTGGGCATGTTGCGAGCAAGTACATCGCTGTTTCTGGCTCGCTTAGGCCCATGACGCACGCTGCGTTGTGCGGCTAGCCCTTTTGCGAGCAAGTACATTGCAAACCATCCAAATATGCGGCATTTGAGGGATGCTTCGCTGCTCTAGAATATCTCGCAGAAACTGAATCTCGTTGAACCCTCGAACTGCATTTGAGAGGCTGAAGTGGCAGAGTAGATACCATTAGAGGTCCATTTCCACGCTTCATCGGGGCAGTCATGCTTCATGTGAATTTCAGCTAGGTAGCCGTGGATGGCGATGAATTGGGTGATTGTCGTGGTTGATAGTTCATGTTTGAAGTGTCTGGTCCACGAGAAAGTATCCGGTGGAAACCAATTTTAGGTGGAAACCGTGAAAACCACGAAAAAATCATGTTTAAAAGTTCTAAACAATTCTCAACAAAACTGCATTACGTTGAGAAGGTAGATTTCTATAGACATACAAATTTGCAAGTTGAACTCAAATTTGTTCAGGAGTTACGAAAATGACAATTTTAGCAATGAATAGTAGTTCAGGAATGAATAGTTACATTTGCTACTATTCATTGCTGTTTTTGTCATTTTCATATCTCCTAAACATTTTTGAGTTTTAACTTGCAAATTTGTACGTCTATAGATTTCTACCTTCTCAGCGTAATTCAATTTTGTTGAGAATTTTTTAGAACTTTAAACATGATTTTTTCGTAGTTTTCATCGGTTTCCACTGAAATTTGGTTTCCACCGGATATTCTCTGATGGTCCACTTGGCGTCAGTTAGCGCTTGCGCGACAGTCAGGTTACGCATCGTGCGTCGCTGGAACAGTTTTAAGGGCAATCGCTGAAAGACGTTGACCAGCTATAGCCAAGGTCATGCCAGAACCTGATGCGTTGCCCGTTCCCCAACTTGAATGTGACTGTTGCGTTAAAGAGTGCTGTGGCTCCATTATCCGTATCCGGGGGCAGATCCAACTAGACCTTGTCGGTGTTATTCCGGGATAGCCTTAGTCATCGCCCCCGGAGCGCGGTGGCCTTGTGCTGTAGGTCAGTGATTTCTAATCCGCCGAAGTCGATCGGCCTGCAGTGCAGATGGATGACCATCGCACGAGGCAGCGGCCTCTTGTTGCAATTTCGTCGTTTACCCAGAGAAAACCACGGCGCAGTTTGTCAATAGCTTTGATCAGCCAGATTGGCGGGTCGATGACGAGCAGCTGATATATGTGCATGGCCGAGAGAACATGCTTGACAAGGAGTAGCCTGACGTCGAAGGAGAAGTTTCCTTTGTTCCACTCTTTAACCTTGCCAGTGATCTTGTCCAGGGCTTGCTGCAGGTCCCCTTTTCACAGGCGCTGGTCCGACAGAGGGAGGCCAAGGTAGGTGCACGGGAAGGCCTTGACAGGGCAGTGCAGTATGGCGGCAAGGTGTTGAACATCAATCTGAGAGCATTGAATCGGTGTGATCGAGCTCTTTACATAGTTGGTGTGAAGGCCAGATAACTTCTCCGAAGCATTGCAGCAGTTTCTTGATGGAATTTAGCTCGTTGGCGTCAGGTTCACTGAATATCACCAGGTCATCAGCGTGCATGGACAGTTTGTTCTTTGCCTATAGGTATCTGCTTGTGCTGAGTGCACCGACACGGTCTGCCATGGCGAACAGAGCTGCAAGGACGTCGGAGGCAATGACATAGAGGAGCGGGGACAGGGGATCGCCCTGTCTCAGGCCACGTCGGTGTAGGATGAAACTAGTGAGCTCTCCGTTTACTATGACTCTTGTGGACGCCGTGAGCAGTAAGCACGCGATCCAATTTCGCCATCTTCGACTGAAACCTTTTGCCTCCAACACCTCGAGGAGAAATTCCCAGGATATGGAACCAAAGGCCTTTCGGAGATCAAGCTTTAGGAGCAGCGCAGGTGATTTCCTCTGATGGAGTAATCTAGCTTGGGCACGGACGAGCATGAAATTGTCATGGATCCCACGCGGTTTGATGACGGCGCTCTGGCAGGGGCTGACCAATTCGTGCATCCTTGAGCGCAGCCGCAGTGCCAGAATCTTGGGGCCTGTTTGGATGCTCGCATGTTTTTTTGGGCATTTTGCATCCGTGGCCCAACTCAGCCTGTCCCTGAAGAGATGAGGCTGAGCCATGTTGTGCAGCCCGTTTGGCTGCCAATAATGTTCTGGCCAGGCCCGTTCGGCTGGGTGCAACATTTCGTGCACCTAGAGTTTGGTTGCCCACTAAAAGCCCATGCGGTTGAAGACAATACACTCAAACGTGCTGCAAATGCGTATACCCACAATACGCAAGATCTACTCAAATACGGTGGTCCAAATAAAAAACTTACAACATGAAAGTTGTGCGGAATGTTGAGATCTAGCCATGCGTCAAAGGTTTTCTCAAATGGTCGACCGAGTACAAAGAAATTGACAAAATTCGTCAAAAAACGTTCAAAAGGGAAATTCGAAAATCGGAAGCTACGTTCAACGAAACCCAAAACCGAGCACGGGAATGGAACCCCCTCGTCGACGCGCACATAGTTGATGTTCAACATTTTTCGAATCGCCTTACATATGTGTAGATCCGAGGCATGCTTAGTAGAGGAGTTTAGGAGGAGGAGAGAGAAGATTGAAGCACAAAAGCTCGTACGCGCTCGGCCACCGTTGCAGGGAACAGTGCGCACGCGGGGGTGGCTCTGTGGGAACGGCCGATTCGACCGTTCCTCCTCAGCCTGGCCCGACGTACTTTAAGTTTCGTGCAGATGCAGGCACGCGGGCTGGGCCAGGAAACCAAACGGCCGTTTTTGCAGCGCGAGGGTCTGGTTGGGGACCTCGCGAGCAACCAATCACGCCCTTGGTGAATATCTTGGCGAAAAAATGCACAAGGCTGATTGGTCTGAAGTCGCACGGGTGGGCTGTCTTTGACAGCAAGATCATGTTGGCATGTCGAAAGCAGTCTGCCGAACTAGAAGGAAAGTGCACAGGAACTTGCACAGGTTGCACGGGCACTGGTCGGAGACATCACAGAGCAGAGAATATTTGGCATCGGGTCCAAACTAACGACACAAGAGCAGAAGCAAACAATTAACATCTATTATATATTAAAGTAGATTATGGGCTAACCAGAAATTAGAGAACTGGTCAAGAAATTACCACAAAAAACAGAAACATCGGACCGTCTATTTTTCCAACAGTTAACCACAGCCATTTGATCGTGATAATTGAAGTTGAAAATTACCCACCTATGCCATTATGTGAAATACCTTTTCGTTTCCTATTCCGTGAAGAGAAAAAAAGACATAAGAAAAGAACAAACCCTAATTCTATGCGACGGTAGAAAGAGGCCATACAGCCGCCATGGCTTGGAGCGATCGAGCGAGGCAACGGAAAAACCGAAAAATTATGCAGCGTCAGCGATCGAGGAAGGCAGCGATCCACGCCTGACGTCCCTGCTGCTAGGCGGCAGCCAACATCAAGTATGCCGCGTTGGCATTCCATGCAGTTGCATGCAGTTGATTAGTTTATTCTTCCTGGCGTTTCATGCAGTTACATCGATAGGTTTTCTTATTCTCCACTCTTTGCATGCATGCAGTTGCCTTAGTTTATTCTTCCTGATCACACTACTATAAATTAGACCAAAGGAATGCTATTGATTGATGTTTAAATTAACAATACTATGTGTCCTATGCGCACTTCCCTAGGAACATGCATGTTGTATTTTCGATGATCCGCTGATTTTTCCATAACAGTGGTGTGCTAATGCAATCTAGACTTACCAGCAGCTGCGTCATGTACGTAACCCAGCAGTGGCCACTACAGAACATGTGTGAAGTGGGCATATGGACCTCAAGGTCCTCAAGCCAATCAGTGCAATCAGATTCGTACGGCCAGATCTTCCTTGGCCAGTTCGGCGGCCGCAACAATTGTCCTGAATAAGGTTTAGATACTGCACGAATTTTCAGGTAACCCAAACCGTAATAAGTCCGCTGGAGTTCTAAACGACCACTGAGATTGAAAACATAATCTGCCGAGCTAACACGCGCCATGCATACTCCTGTCCAGATTCAATACATCAGAGTAGAGATTGAATCAATCTCCGTGTGGTGCTGTTAACTAAATTGGAGCTCCAAGGTAATAACTTTCCGATTCATAGTACGACTAAATTAAATAGAGACTATGGTATTTTCTGGAACATGAGATTGCACTATTTTTTCACATTATAAGTTATTTCCCCTATCCCGTACTAACAATATTGTTGATATGTTTATTCGGTTTTGCTAATTCTCAGCTAGCTGAGAATTAGCTTAACGCTCAGTCAACACGTACACCATCCGATCTTGAGCGCTAAGATTCGTGGAATTTGTTTGTCAATTGTCGCTTGTCGCTAGCCATGCACGACCTGTACGCAAAGAGAGGTACATGCGATGGCTGGGCCTTTGTTTCTTTTCTCTACCAGCCCAAAAATGTTTGCATGGCGGGCCTTTTTATTTCTATTTTACGTTTTGACCAAAGCTGAGCCTTTTTTCACGTGCCTGGGTTTATTTTTTTTGTGTGTTTCCGTTGAAGGGGGGAGGAAATATTGGTTGTTCGATTCTCAAAAAAAAAATGTTGGTTGTTTTTTCTGTTTTTGTTGATTCTCAAAACAAAAAAAATTTGTTTGTATTTCCTTGTACTTCTTTTGTATTTTTTACATTTATTTTTTCCATTTCCTTTAGTTAGTGAATCTCATGTGTCCTAATTTGTCTCTACATTATTATTTGTGATTGTTAAACAATGCACCGATTTGTTTTTTATAGACTTTAGTGCGACATTTTAAATATTATTTAGACATGACTATTTTTACTATTTTTTGGAATTTCTAATTCTTATTCGTATGATAATTATTTAAAAAAGTCAATTGTATCGTCTTTGGATCTAGGCCACCAAGGTTTGTGTTACTTTTGTTGCTTTTAATTATTATTTTCATTATATTTTTTGTATTTGTGTTTTGTCTGGAAACAAGTTTGCAACGACACTTGTAACTAAGATACTCTTGAATGTATAAGCCAGTTTTGCAACTGAAGTTGTAACTGAGTTTTTTCTGAGCCAGTCGCAATTGCATTTGCAACTAATGTTCCCCGAGTTATTAGAAGCCAGTTCCAACTGCACTTGTAACTGAGTTTCTTTTTTCGAGTCAGTTGAAACTGCACTTGGAATTGAGGTTTTCTCGCGTGTGGAAAGCCAATTGCAACTGAATTTGCAACTGAGTTTATTTTTTCCAGAGATCAGTAGAGTTCTTGGAACTAGTATTTTAGCTCAGATCTTTTCTCTTTTTGTGTTTTATGTCGTATTTTTATCATTTTTATTATTTTAAATTATTATTAATTTCTTTTTCTCTTTTTTGGTCTGGAAAGCCAGCTTGCAACTGCACTTGTAAACTAAGATTTTCTCGACGCTATAAGCTAGTTGCAACCGCACTTACAACTGAGTTTTTTTGAGCCAGTTGTAGTTGCACTTGCAACTGAGATTTTCTAGACGCTCTAAACCAGTTGCAACTGCACTTGCAACCGAGTTTTTTTGTGTTTTATTTTTATATTATTATTATTATTATTCTTTTTAGTTTTAGTTATTATTATTATTATTTTGTTTTTTTAACTGAGTTTCAACTGCACTTGCAACTAATTTTTTTAGCCAATTGCAACTGCATTTGCAACTGAGATTTTCTCAACGCTATAAGCCAGTTGCAACTGCACTTGCAACTGATAACTTCACGACGCTATAAGCGAGTTGCAACTGCCCTTGCAACTGTTTTTTTTAACCAATTGCAATTGAACTTGCAGCTGAGCTTTTTTTTAGCCAGTTGCAACTGCACATACAACTGAGATTTTCTCGACGCTATTTGCCAGTTACAACTGCACTTGCAACTGAGATTTTCTCGAGTTTATATGTCAGTTGCAACTGGAATTGCAACTGAGTTTTTATATTTTATTTGTATATTATTATTTTAATTACTATTCTTTTTAGTTTTAATTATTATTATTGTTTTTTATTTTTTGTTTTGAACTGAGTTGCAACTGCACGTGCAACTAATTTTTTTTGAGCCAGTGCAACTTCACTTGCAACCGAATTTTTAAGCCAGTTGCAACTGCACTTGCAACTGAGTTTTTTTATTTTTTGTATATTATTATTTTAATTATTATTATTATTAGTTTTGGTTATTACTATTATTTTGTTTTTCGTTTTCAACTGAGTTGCAACTGCACTTGCAACTAATTTTTTTAGCCAGTTGCAACTTCAATTGCAACTGAGATTTTCTCGACACTATAAGCCAGTTGCAACTACATTTGAAACTGAGTTTTTTTTTTGAGCCCGTTGCAAGTGAGATCTTCCCGACGCTATAAGCCAGTTGCAACTGAGGCTTTTTTTTGAGCCAGTTGCAACTTCATTTACAACTGAGATTTTCTCGACGCTATAAGTCAGTTGCACCTGCACTTGCAACTGAATTTTTTTTAGCCAGTTGCAACTGCACTTGCAACTGAGAAATTCTCGACCCTATAAGCCAGTTGCAAATGCACTTAAAATTGATTTTTTTATGTTTTATGTTTTATGTTATTATTTTCATTATTATTCTTTTTAGTTTAAATTATTATTACTATTTTGTTTTTTGTTTTGAACTGAGTTCCAACTGCACTTGCAACTAATTTTTTTGAGCCAGTTGCTATTGCACTTGCAACCGAGACTTGTCCAGGACCGTTGATGCTTGTCGAGACTCGTCGATGTGATCTCAATTGAGTAAAAAATGTTCTTAAACAATTTTCTATGTGTGTGATTTTGTTATAAAAGTGTTTGCAAGTGTCTTGCGATTGAGAATTTTTTTTTGATGTTTGAGTTTTAATTTTTTATATTTATTTTTGTGTTTCATGTTAGATGTTCGTGTACTTCCGGCACATATCTTGTTGGCGGTGCATCGGTCGAGGTCACAGCAGGAGCTGTGCCTACGCCGACGAAGTTTGCGGTGACCGTGAACACAAAAGCACACCACACATGAAGCACATACAACAAACACACATGAGCGGCACGACAGTGCGGTGGCAGAGTTTGCAGCACGAGTTGCACCGACACGGGCGAAGTTTGCAGCGAGAGCAGACAAAAGTATATATAGGTACAACACAACATCTATACATACATATCCGCTGAAATAAAAAAAGTTACAACGCGAAAGTTGTGGGAAACGGTACGATCGATCTACTTGTCAAAGAAAATACTAAATGGTCGATCGAGTGCGACGAATTTGGCAAAATTCGTTTAAAATTGTGCAAACTTCCGTCCGAAATTAGAAAGTTATAGTCGACAAAACTCGAAACGATTACGGGAATGGAACCTAGTCGTTGACGCATATATATTTCGTGTATATTTTATCTCGAACTGTAGCACGGTACATTTTTCTTGTTTCAAACCTGTGTAGCACGATACATTTTTCTTGTTTCAAACCTCCGTGGTACTGATTGACCTGCTCCTGCCTAGCGTTTCATTCGTGTATACTGTACAGTCATTGAGTAGAGTTTGCATGCAATGAAGAGTTTCAGGTTACTTTCTTTTGCCGGAAGAGCTCACGGGCGAACGGAAAAGAACCGAATAGCAGCCTATCGACGATTCCTATCGATGGCACTAGCACACGCGTAGGTTAAACAGCTGTGTCATATAGATATTGGGCCAACGCGTGCGGCCGGACACGTGACGTCAGCTGACTGAGAATTAAGCTAATTCTCAGTCAGCTGAGCATTAGAGAGACCCATGTTTATTCTACGGGCTCATATTCAAGTTTCTTTAAGCTGAGGAAAATAGGTTACCAACTGCCTATCGATTTGCTCCTGATGCGTGCAACCAAGCTAGCCTAATGGAAAGGTAGCTAGCTTGATACGTAATTGATCTGAGCTAGCTTCGCTAGGCGCGGAGTCTCCATACAAGGAATCAAAACCTACCAGTCTGTTGTTCAGCAATTGGTCCGGTGCGTCAAATTGGGAATATATTACAATTTCTGAGAATTTGAAGATTACATCTGACTTTCCAGAAGCTATTGCAGTGATCTAATTTTAAATTTTAGTCGGAGCTACAAGTTAGAATACTACAAAGAAGACCGGTTGTGTAGGCAAATATTATATCCTGAAAAAAGTTTATTGTTCCTAGATATTTCTCCTGACGTGATTTTTGGGGTACATGCTAATATAGCATTTTTGCCAATGGCAGGTTTAGATATGTGGAGAGAGAGGACAAGGCCCACATGCACATGATTTTTATGTTTTGCCGCATGAGCATCAAGAATTAATCATGGTGTACAAGCTATGTCGGATAAGAAAATATATTATTCGTTTACTGGAACTTTCATATATGATAGTTCACATATGTTATATCTTGCTTCGATTCTGTCGGTAAATGGTTCTAGGTTATCGAAGGTAAAATTGAACAGGTACGTCATCACAATATCTGTCTATTAGCTGTCAATAAAGCTCTGTGTATTTTTCCTATATGTGTTGTTAAATAACAACCCCAAGCCTTGCGCTCGGATCGAATGTTCCTGGCCATCTTCAGCCGGGTCATCCGCCATGGTCCTCCAACAAAGTGCATAATGCTCCATTTGTAGTGTCCATTTTTGGACGAGGGGTACGTCGGAGATCTGATTTTGGTGAATTTCTCGAAGCGGATAAAACCAGATTTGCTTTGGAGACCAGCGGTGCACAAGAAAAGATAAGTGGAACGGTGAGAAATGGAGAAAATGCGGACATTTGAGGGAAGAGAGGTAAAGAAAGTTACACTGTTGTTTATTATTCTAAGAAATCCACTTAATCAACGAATAAAAAGATACACAATAAGAATATAACAAGCGGTCAACCATCAATTTTGAAATAATAGATTAATCCTTTGGAACATTTAGTCAGATTAAGAACAATGATCCATTTTTGGTCATCTTTTAGTTAGTATTTTATTTTTTATTCGCCCAAATAGTCTACATGCCAATATCATCTGTGCTACAAAGATGATATTGGCATGTAAGTTCGCAATTCATCATTGACATATTTACTTAGAGGCCCACTATTTTCAGCCGAAAGACACCAGAAAAAAAAGACAAAAATTGGGCTGCAGTTAGTAACCAAAAATTTAAATGCTGGAGTCCAGGTTGAACTCTATGATTATAACTCACACTTCGTACAATTTGGACTAAGTAGCGCAGAATAACTGGTGCTGCAAGTGATTTTTTTTCCGACGCTTTAGTTTCTTTAGCATCAAAGAATAACGTCCCTTATTTCTGTCGCAGTAGCTCAGATCAAAAGAGAGCCATGTACTTTCTGATTGGTGATTATCATGGTAAACTGAATTACAGTCAAGAGATCATAAGGTTGTGACCTAAAGATATGTTTTCTAAAACAACAAAATATTTTCCCAATTTGTTACATTGTTTCCCTTTCAGTATCTAATTTACTTACACCGCCCCTTCAAGCTTATATATATTTAATCTGAATAATTTTCTTATGTACGTATTTTTAGAGTACATAATTGGTTAGTTCCAACTGCTTCATTGTTATTACCTAAAAAAATTCTCAGTTGTTTTCACATAGTTATGTTGCACTACACATAAATATCGAGTGTTACCTTCCAAATGAACCACACTATTTGCTCAACCGACCTCTCTTAAGTTAGTATGTTCTTCAAGGTTTCCTATCTAATTCCTTAAAATAATAATATTAATTAATAGCTAAGTTTTCTCACCACACAATCCTTTATGTCAAAATATATGTTCAATACTCCCAATATGCAAAGGAATGGACCATCTATTTTTTGACCCATACTATCAAATCTAGAGCTAACGGTTTGGATCCAGCTAAGAGGAAAAAAAGATGGATCTCACATAGAATTCCAACCTCCACACGTCCTCACCTAGCCTCCAGTTGCTCTGACTATAAACAGCCCTCTTAGACCATTATCTATGTTGCCTCAAAGCGATTCACTAACCCATCTGAACCGGTTCCACACATAGTAGGAAATCGCATCAAACGATCTGACAAAAAAAGCGAGCCAAAAATTGGTTCGGCTTGTACAGATATAATAAGCTCGCGAGACATCGTCGCTTGTAACAGCCGTTGTATAAGACGAAAAGTATTTTCCTTTCCTGCCAATGGGGCCATATCTAAAATTTGATGTGGTTTGCTACATAGTAGCCAATTCGTGAGAGAACCAACTCTGACAACAAAACCAATTAAATCGAACCCATATAGTGCATGGGTTACTACACTTCTACATTCCATCTCACCACAGGCGCGCTTACCCACACACGTTTTGATATGAATTTATTTTCTATTTTATAATCAAAGTGCATGTGCTAAGTATGAATTAATTTTACTTATGGGTGTTAAGAGTTAATAGGCAATATAAACCATTTAATAATGTTTAACTCAATTGTAGTATTAAAATAAAACCAGCAAAAGAAACATACAAATCAACGATGGGAGCATATTTCCGAAATGGTGATATTGGATGAGCGTTCAGAGTTAACATTGAACCACCAAGCTAATTGTTGATCAAGATTTTTTTTTTAAACTCAGCGCACATGTGACTATGTGAGATACTCCATAAGCATAGGAGACTTAAAAATAAGAAGAAAAACTAGACCTGGATAAAAAGTATGAATCGCCATAAACAATGTCCAGTAGACTCACACTCATATTTTGTTCGATTAAGAAACATAAAATACATTTTTAGAAGGAGTACGATTTTATATCTTAATTCCTATTTTTTCTAAACAAGGAAATATTCCAACAAAAATAAAAAATCCATACTTCGACTACACTTGGGCTTGCTTAAATTTACAAATACGAATTTGATTTGATGGCTATTGGATTCGCTTGACTTATGTTACGAGAAAAGATTTTTGTTCTTATATTGTAAAAGTACTAATAAAATGAATTGCAATTCAACGGCGTCGAAAATTTATGTTAGTTTACTACCTAGAAGTATTTTCTAACCTTAAAGAATATACTTTAAGGAACGGCTATTTTATTCATTGAGAGGTAAAACTATAGAAATTTTAATAATATTATCATCATAATTCTAATTTTAAAAATAAATTTTACAATTGTATGGAAAAGCCCTTAATTTTATTAGCATTTTAAATCTAAAAATACAAACCAAAAGGTCGCCCGCGCATGTGCGCGGGCCACTTTGCTAGTTACATGGAAAAGGATTGCTTGCACCATAGATCCAATGTTCATTATGGAGGACAGAGCTATTGTACTTAGTGAAAATATTAGGATAGGATTAGTGGAGAGGAGAAGAGCCCTGCATAAATGTACAAAAGTCTGAATCTGGATTTTTTTTTCTTAAGAACATCCAAGGACTGTCTTCAAAAGCATGAGACAGCATGTAGAGCTTATTCCCATACACAGACAGAAAAATGAAGTGCTGACGGAACGGTTGACAATTTTGATCAATTTATTGTAAGATGGTTAGTGGGAAACATATTCAAGGTAACAAGTGCTTTCCCAAATAGATTACAACAGAAAAGACAAAAGGAAGTATTGAACATGGAGATAGCAAGTTGCTCTATATAATCATGGAGATAGCAACTATGGAAGTGTCAGAGAACTGTTAAAATTTCAACAATAATACTATATAATGGTCATATGGTGATAAATGTACTGACATTTCCTTCTAAATGCAAATATTTTTGAATGTTCAAGTAGTCTCAGACTCTCCGAGTTAAACTTCGTCGGCAGCTATCCATCAGCATCACTGAAGCAGTTATACAAGCAACATGAGCAAAGTGTTGAAGGCACTTATGAGGATTGTTGTTAAATGAGAACCAACTCCAATGTCTAAAAACAAACTAATTTTTTTTCGATAAAGGATCTTTATTACTTAAAGAGAGTTTTTAGTATTACACCCGGCCTCTGCATAACTAGGATGCACACAGCCCCAACAAGTTCACAAGTCTCGAAACAATAAAAAATAAAAGGCGATTACATATCAAATTGAGAAATTGTAGAGACGCCTATGGTGGTGGAGGACCAATCCGGAAATTATGCTGCCACCCATGCTGGGAAAAAAAACTCCCTCGCCGCAGCCTCCAACCGCGAGGACACCTCCAAAAACAGGTCGCGGTGCTCCACACGCTGTAGGGGCGACCATGATCATAGCGTAGCCGTGCACCGGTAGATAACCTGCATAATAGAAGTATTTTTATCATTAAACACCTTGTCATTTCTACATAGCCATAGCGACCAAATAACGGCAATCGCTCCTACCCTAATAAGAAGTTTAAACCTAGAATCCACCCCGTTTAGCCAATTGCCGAAAATATTCACAACGCTACGTGGAGGGAATAAGGTAGAACCTATCTGGATGGCTGACCATATAGATCTAGAAAAATTGCACCCGAAGAATAAATGCTTAATAGTCTCGTCATGATGACAAAAGACACACTTTTTACTTCCGTGCCAATTGCGTTTGGCAAAGTTATCTTTTGTAAGAATTACCCCTCGACGAAGATACCATGCAAACACTTTAGTTTTTAGCGGGATCTTCATCTTCCAAATTTTCTTATTATTATCAACTGGGACATCAGGATGGATTAACGCCTTGTACATCGAATCAACCGAGAATTTACCATTCTTGTTGAGTTTCCATTGAAATTTATCCGGGACTTGTGTCCGCTGGACCGAGTCTAGCCGCAATAGCAGAGCATTCCAAGATGCTTGCCTAGGACCAAATAAACTTCTTCTGAACAAAACATTCGGTGGGGAAGTTCCCATCACCTTAGCGAGCGTATCGTCTTTGTGTTGCACAATATTGTACAAGGCTGGATATTGTTCTCGGAGCGTGGTTTGGCCTAGCTATTTGTCCTCCCAGAACCTAATTTCCGAACCATCCTTAATAGAGAAGGATCCATGTGGGAAGAAGAACTTCTTCGTAGCCATGAGACCGGCCCAGAAATGTGAATCACCAGGTTTCCAAATAACCTGAGATAACGCTTGAGATCCCACATACTTTATCCTAAGGAGGGATTGCCAAGCTCCATCTTCTGCAAGAAGCCTGAAGATCCATTTACCAAGCAGGGCTCTATTCTTGTTCTTGACCTCAAGGTCATGAACACCGAGTCCTCCTTGGTCTTTGGGACAGCAAACCACACTCCACTTAGTCAGTCGATATTTTCATTTCTCACTATCACCTTGCCAAAAGAATCTTGATCGGAAGTAATCCAATCGTTTTAAGACTCCTTTCGGAAGTTAGAAGAAAGAAATCATATAAAGTACCATGTTAGTTAGTACTGAGTTTATGAGAACTATTCTTCCTCCCAAGGATAATAGTTTGCCTTTCCAACTATTTAAACGGATTTGAAGTCTCTCCTCTACCAATTTCCATTCAGCATTTGTGAGCCTCCGATAATGGATCGGAATACCCAAATAGTTGATAGGAAACTGGCCTTGCCCGCAGCCGAATAAATCAGCATACAACGAGGCATTTTCTTGAGCCTCACCGAAGCAAAACAATTCACTTTTATGAAAATTTATTTTTAGACCCGATAATTGCTCGAATGCTGACAGAATTAACTTTAGATTTCGAGGTTTCTCAATGTCATGTTCCATAAATAGAATTGTATCATCAGCGTACTGAAGAATGGATAAGCCACCATCAACTAGATGTGGTGCCACATCGTCAATTTGGCCATCAGCCTTTGCATGTTCAATCATGATTGCCAACATATCAGCCACTATATTAAATAGTATTGGCGATAGCGGGTCACCTTGTCGCAGCCCCTTTTTGGTCTGAAAGTATTTACCAACGTCATCATTGACTTTAACGGCTACACTTCCTCCCGAAACAAAGCTATGGATTAACGCACGCCACTCATCAGAAAAACCTTTCATTCTGAGGGTCTGCTGAAGGAAAAACCATTTAACTTTATCATAAGCTTTCTCAAAATCTATTTTCAGGATTACCCCATTCAACTTTTTCCTATATAGTTTGTGAACTGTTTCATGTAGGACCGCCACCCCATCTAGGATGTTACGTCCTTGCATAAAAGCAGTTTGAGAAGGTCGAACCACATGGTCTGCCACACTGTTCAACCGAATCGTAGCGACTTTAGTGAATATTTTAAAACTAACATTAAGAAGACAGATAGGTCTAAACTGTTGAAATCCTTTCTGCCTCATTAATCTTAGGTAATAAAATTATTTCACCAAAATTAAAACGAAACAATTCTAATTGTCCATCATGAAGACAATTGAACAACTGAAGGAGATCAGATTTGATAACATCCCAGAAGTTCTGGTAGAATTCAGCCGGAAAACCATCAGGCTCGGGGCTTTGTTGTGTTCCATTTGGAAAATCGTCTTTCTCACTTCATCCTCTGTATAGAGAGCAGTAAGTAGGGTATTTTCCTTATGTGAAATATGGGGTATATCATCTGTTCTAGACTCGTCCAAGGAGAAGTTTCCTTCCTCGGGTGCTCTGAACAGACTTTTGTAATAATTAGTAATGTACGACTTTAGATGCTGAGGACTATAGCGGAGAAGGCAATTGATTCCTGCAGACTGCATTTTCAAGAGAGTGTGAATAGTAAATAAGCTATATAAATAGCAATATGTGTAGTTCATTTAGGCTTGTTAAAAAACTATGTACATAAACAGGCAAAAGGAAATTTGGCGCGGCGACACGCCGCACCCGTGTGAGCAGATTGTCAATCATTAAAATTGATAAATAAATAACCTATACACTGATTTTGCTACCAAATTAGTCTGCACGTGTAGTTGCTCCGTCGATATGAGAATATATAGCACACTTACAACATGTTAGGCAGCCATTAAAATCTCAGATTATTGAAATGATCACTTCACCACACCAAACAAATAAACTTCAGATTTTATTTCAGAGGATGTGAACATTAAAGATAACCTGGACAGTCACTTTGCTGCTGCAAGATGTGAACAAAAAACCACAGACCATGGTGCTCACCTGGTCGTTGCTTGGCCGTAGCTAGATTGGAGGAGGGAAGCCGCACCTCATCACAGCAGTGCAAAACCCATAGGCCTAGACAGCATGTGTTGACTCATTGTAAAACATAAATGAGCTTATGGCATACTGCACACCAAAAAAAAGGTCACCACTCTAGGCCTATATCCTAAGAATTTGTTCAGTTTGGCCAGTGTTCTAGGTTCAGCATGAATTCCCAATGAGAAGCTAGAAACCAGAAAATTGGTCGAAAATATCAGAAACAAAAAATAACTTGCAGGAGAGGAAGAAACAACCATACCTCTAACCAACAGCTAAACAACACTATGGTGGCAGCAGGTTTACAGGTTCATAATGATGGAGAGGAGCATTGCAGCTGTCGGGAGCATTGCATCGACAGGTTGATCATGTGTGATTTTTCAGCACTACATCTACTATAATTTGACCCAGCTGAAGCGTACAACAACATATACTTTAGTCTCAGAATTAACAGTTGGTCTGAAAATAATGAGACCATCGACTGGATATACCGTGTGGTTATTAATTGTGGTTATTTTTTTAAATATAAGTAGTGGAATAAACTGTTGTTGCTAGAGAGAAATCAAACAGCCACCCAAATTATGATTAAGAACGTATAAGAGATGGGGAGCAGACCTGTTTCCAGAGAAGCACACTATTTTTTGAATGAGCTTCCGCTTGTGACCGTAGAGAACAGCTATTGCAACATGCAAGAAAGGAATACTTGCGGCTACAGAAATAAAGAGGACAATAACACGAAATCAAAACATCAGATATTTTGTGTATTATTCATCGCACATAATCATGAATACCTATGGATTAATCTAACATAATATGTCGTATATATATTCATGAATATATGTAATGTAATTTTGTGATCCAATTTTCTAAACTGTATGAAACTATCTTTTTCGTTCAAATGCTAGGGAGAACTGATTTTTTACCTTGTGAAGTCGAGCACTAATGGTAGTGATGAAGCAAAATATAGCAATAAATGGAACTTCCAATAACAATCCCATCTTTACTTCAGATTTGCGACCAGATTCAAAGTTTAAGAAAAGATGGATTAGATATTGGCATAATTATTTGCCTGTACCGTAAGGAGATGGGAACCGAAAATTTCTGACTTAATATACGTATTATGTACCAGATCACATCTTTGTTATCATGCCAAACATAATACACATTTTATCAAATCCACTTTAAGTATAAATCGAGGTCACATTAGCCAACTGCGGAAGCCGAATAGGCAGTTAAAGCTGGACCAGTTTCTATGATACACATTTTATCAAATCCATCTTGGTAAGCTGAGATTCCAGTCGAACATTGTTGTCTATAGAAAAATAGAAGAAAGTAGTTATTTCCGGTGGAGGTAAAAATGACTGTGGAGCCAATATTGAATACATTAAGACACATAACATGCCATCTGCTTTGAAGGCACTCACACAGTACACTTCCCCATTAAACCATGAACTTCAGCTATCTCAAAGCAACTCAGTGTAATAGAGGAATTGTTAAGAAATCTAATTAGGCCAAGAAAAGAGAAAAAGCAAGAAATACCTAGACGGTTTCAGAGAGTAAGGAGAATCCCTGCCAAGAACAAAGCTGAGAGCAAAGCCTCCAATATAAAACACTGCATGTCTGCATAAATAATACTTCTTGAAATACGAATCTTGTTTTTGTTGCAGACAGGGATATCATAGCGGCCTTCTGGATTCAGAGTGCACTCCTAAGATATAAATAAACTGAAAGCTGCACACAACAATGGACATGAAACATTAGTGAACTTGGGAGAAGCTGAAGCATATTTTTTTCTGATTTTCAGTCCAATATGAACGACTACGTATGCGGCTTATTACCAGAACTTGATTGCTGCTGCTCACCACCAGGTGATGCTGGCATTTGCCACACCAAGCGCATCCAGCAGACCTCCATGCTGTAATCATTAACACGTAATGCTTACTAAACAAAACACATAGTATAATAACCTGCAAATAATCGGAATCTGGATATATGTTACATAAACCAAAAGGGAAGAGAGCATGTATTTATGGACAGATCGGGGAGTAATGAACGCAACGTCACGTCATATGATCTCATATGCACAATACACTGATCCGAGGTGCAAGTATGAAAAATCAAGTACAGTACACATGAGGTAAACAAAAAATAGCAATAAACGCTTACCAAATTAGCGTCGGAGGAGGATGTGTCCTCCTCCATGTGTAGGAAACTCCCACTACGCCTCAATCATCCGGTTCATGGACTCCCGCACAATCTACACCTGCATTGGCATGAAATTTTCAAGATACAAATGGGATGTGTATAGTTTTACATCACCAGAACTCGCAGTCCAATCCATCTATCCAATTTACAGCCAGATATAATGAACCAAGAAGACTGTAAATTTTTAATCTTGCAATCACAGCATGAGCATCTAGAACGAAATCAAAAAGGTCTCCTGGCAATTCTCACACCTGATGCAGTTGCACCGGAGAAACCTAACCTGTACATGTAGATGTCATTGTTCTCGGCGAGATCCTTGTGGCACAGGAAGCAGCGCTGCAGGAAGGAGCCAGTACTGCTCGCGGTGGGCGTCGCCGCCGGTGACCACGGGGAGGAGGAGGAGGAGCGGATCTTGGGGCTATGGAGGGTGGCCTTGCTGATGATCTGGGCTAGAGGGGAGATGGAGGAGGCCGGAGATGGCGTCCGTGCCCACGTCTGGCTCCCGCTGCTAGAGGGGAGGTGAAGGGCGCCGACGGCGCCCGCGCCCGCTCCCGGTTCCTGCTGCTGGATGGGGCATTGAGGGTGCCGGTGACGATGCCCGTGCCCGTGGCCGCCTCCTTCTTCCGGAGGAGAGATGGAGGCGACGGCGAATCCGGCGGCACAGTGGCAGAGGAGAGGGATTGTGGTGGGGGCGGTCCCCTTGGCCCCGGAGCCGGAGCACCACGGTGGCTGGCGGCGCGATGACGACACCATGGCTTCTCCGCCATGGTCGACCCACGACGCCGCGGCAGCTGCTCCGCCCCTCCCACGCCATCCATCCGGCTGCTCCGCGTCGTCCGCGTCTAGCGTCCTCTCGCCGGCTCCGAGCCTCCATCTGCGCTGCCGGCCATATTCACCGCCGCCCGCCGCCACGATTTTAGGGTTGGGGACGGAGAGCCGTGGGGTGGGGAAAATGAGGAATTTTGTGCAGTAGGGCCCTTGTGTTTTACTGGAAATGCAAATAAGTCCTTCGTAGCGGGGAACTTTGGGCTGCGGAGCAGTTTGGGGAGTTGAGAGGGTTTTTTGTGCGAAACAGCGTGGTGACCGGCTGGAAACCGGCGTCACCGGCTGGCCACCGGGCGACGTGTCGCGTTGTGATTGGCTAAAATTCGATTGCTACAGTGCTGCGCGTTCTGGAGGGTGACGTGGGCTCATCTGGGACGTCCGTTGACGTGATCGGACGGTCAGCGGTATTGGGCCGACGTGGACAGCGGACGGGACGCGATTTCCTCCAACTTTTATATATAGTACCTATGGGTGATGGGTCACATAGAGAATTGTACCTCTTGAAGAAGTACCCTTCATTTAGGCTTTGTATCAGCAGTTCCAGACAGCCTGACAATTTGTTGTCTGGATGGATGTCTCCCTGTGACTTCCACATCATTATGTGCAAGCTGATGAGAAATAATGCCGCTTCATGGATTTTCTTCAGTGTTAAGATCATGTAAAGATGCCACAAAATCTTGCAGAAGTCCTGTTGTGCCATCTCTGCCCTTCGCTGGCACCGCATCAATGCCCCGTAATTGCTAAAAGCGACGCGCCGGACACTTTGTTCCCTAGTCCCTACCACTGTGTGCATTTCCGTGCTTCCCTTCTTCCCTCCATCTCCTTCCAAAATTGAATTGGAGAGGACACGAATTGAAAGCAGAATACTAAGCTCAAACAGTCCAATCCAAGTACCAAAATAGTACTACTACGCATTACCCCCATTTGACATTTCTCACTCATCTGTACATACGTCCATGTGAGGTCAGGTCCTAGGCACCTTTCTTCTTTTCTACTCACATCATAAAACTGTTACAGTATATGTGGATTGCGCTAGCCCTTTTCATCAGATCGGTCTTTTGAAATAGTGGTTAGCGCATGAAGTTTGACATGGTATCAGAGCCAAGGTTTCGAGTTTGAGTCCTACCTTCTGCACTTTAATAAAAAAAATGTTGTAGCCCCCTTTGTGTCCACGTATACGTCTCTTGAGCCATACCTCTGAGTCCATGTATAGACCTTGAGTCACACATGAGAGGGGGTGTTACAGTATATGTGGATTGCGCTAACCACTATTCCAACAAAAACCAGAAAAGCTACACCTAGAAAACCCTGAGCTGGAGTTCTCAAGCTTATACAGGTGACCAAGATGTATGGAACTACTAACTAAGAACTCTGAGCTGGAGTTCTCAAGCTTATACAGGTGCCCAAGATGTATGGAACTACTAACTAATAGCCTACAATCTATGGTTCAGAGAACAATGCCGCAGAACAACAGGGGGGTCGTGTTCTCTTCGCTCGATGGATCTTTTCATGATGACCTTGCCTACTGCACTGGCGCTTGCAAGTTGCAATGTCACGAAGATTGTTTCAAAAGATGCCTTTAAAACAATTCTAGGCATTTTCTTAAGCACCTTTAATTCAGACCTATTATATTTTCATCGAGAATATTGCAATTGAAGGTATAAACACATATATCATGTTACAATTGCAGGCATATTACAACTGAAGGTAGCGAAATACTCCCATTCAGTCAGGTGAAAGGTGAAAAGCTTCTTGACTCCTGTTCATCACACTGTGTCACTTCCATTATCTAATCCCAAATCCTAAGAATAGACAATAACAGAAACCTCTTGAAGAGACATAAGAAGTTCCATATTCCTTATTTACAAGCACCACCAATCATAATCTAGCAGTGCAATAACATAAAAAGTGCACTAAGATAATGTAAGCTAGCAGTTCCATGTTCCCTGCTGATCGTCGTCCTCGGTTTAGTTGTGTCAGGCTCCATGGTTGCATATTCCCTGCTGAATCTGTAGATACCGATGCAACCAAAGGAAGACATTAATCTATGGAAAACCACACCCACACATCCACCGGCAATACAGTCTAAATGCAAGCCCAAACAACAGCCTACAGTATAGCTTTAAACAGGCTTAAAACCATAGTGCGAGCATCCGAGTTCCTTAACAATCTATCTATCATTCTATCATAAAACAATCACAAGTTTTCTAGAAATAAGATGTCAGCATATAGTTTTCCTTGACAATCCACAAACTCTTGCTAACCCCCCAGCCTCTCTCTGCTTTGCCCTGCAATTTCAATTGAATACCAAAAGTACTTCTTGGCATTTCAAAAATCACATGGACATGAAAAAAATAATCTATGATTGGACATTTGAAATTTACTCACATCTCTAGTACTGAAGCACCTGAACGTGATATACTTTCAAAACTGAGATAGCAATGACACATATGCAGACAAGGAATGTATCTGAGATTGAGAGAGCCCAATCAGCAATGTGATAGTGTGACAAGATGCAAGATGCACTACTAATGTTGTTTCTGAACTTTCCTATATGTCCATATTAGAGCGACGGATTAGCACCATAGACAAATATACAGAACCAAGCCGTAATTACCAGTCATTACCATCTTAGACAAATATACAGAACCAAGCCAAAATTACCAATATTAGCACCTTAATTCCAATTCACTTTTCAGATGGATTCATGGATAATCTTCATGTCAGAGAATAAGCATGGGATTACCAAAGTTCTTGCCATATATTTGTACATTCCATACAGGAACAATAATGACCAAAGCCTCTATAGCTTAGCACTTGAGAGTTCTTTTGAGTAATGATTGATCAATATTACTAGTACACGTGTATAGGATTAAGCATACATGAGAGATGAGACATCTTTATGTACTCCCTCCTTCATTTTTGTGACATCCTTTTCCGAACGGAGGGAGTAAAAGTGACGCGCCGGAAGCTTTGCATTTTCGTGCCTCCCTTCTTCCCTCCATCTCCTTCCAAATTTTGAATTGGAGAGGACGAATTGAAAGCAGGATACTACAGCTCGAACAGTGCAATCCAAGTACCAAGTACTAGTACGCATTACCCCCATTTGACATTTCTCACTCATATGTACAAACGTCCATGTGAGGTCTAGGCACATTTCTTCTTTTCTACACACATCATAAAACCACTTTAAGAGCTACACCTGGAAAACCACATACTCCTAATGATGAGAAGGACAGAGGGAGAAGAACGAAAGAACTCTGAGCTGGAGTTCTCAAGCTTATACAGATGACCAAGATATCCTACAGCCTATGGTTCAGAGAGCAATGCCGCAGAACAACAGGGGGATCGTGTTGGCTTCGCTTGCCTACTGCACTGGCGCTTGCAATGTCAGGACGATTGCGCTATCGACGGTATGCCTGCCATCGCTCCACGTCAGTGCCCCGCTTGTCACCCGAGAGCTCCCAGGCTCCATCTTCTTGGCCGGCATCGGCGTCTCGGCCTCAACATGCACCGTGAAGCTGAGCTTCTGCCCGTCGCGCCTGAACACCAGCTGCTTGGGCTTCACGGTCACGGTGCTCCCCTCGGGCGCCCTGATGGTCGCCCGGTACACCGACCTGCCGCCGCCGACGTTGGTTACCGTCCGGATGAAGTGGGTCTTCATCGTCGTCGTTTTGGTGCCATCCGCGACGAAGGTGGCGGAAAGAGACGGGTAGTTAAGGTTCCCGGCGTGGCCAGCGCGGCGTGCACCGTGGCAGTCAGCCTGGCGCCGCGTGATCGCCCGGATGTTCTGTTGGGTGTAGTTGAGGTTGCAGAGGAAGTTGACGTAGTCTGCCGGGGCGATGTCGTAGACGAGGCCAGGGTCCATGGCGCGCATCGGGTCGACGTGCCCGGCACCAAAGCCGAACACGTCGGCCACCTTTCCGGTGGACTCGTCGATCATGGTGCCGTTGCTGTTGTCCTTGATGTAGGCTGTGGTCATGAGCGCTGACTTGATCGCCGCAGGGCTCCAGGTAGGGTGCGCTGCCTTGAGCAGTGCGGCGAGGCCGGAGATGTGAGGGCAAGCCATGGAAGTGCCCGAGAGGATGTTGAATTCTGTCCGCCGGCCATCGGAGGGAATGCCGGCGGGGCCAACGCCACTGGGCCATGCGGCGAGGATGTTCAGACCAGGGGCTATCAGATCCGGCTTGAGTATCTCTGGAGATTGGGGGTTCGGGCCACGCGCCGAGAACGCCGCTACCATCGGCGCTGGGTGCACGCCAAGGTGAGTTCCTTGGAAGAGGATGGTACCCGTGGCCGGCTTCTGCGGAGTGGACGACGCTATGTACTTTCGGAGCTTCTCGCCGGCCGCAGCACCAACGGCGGTGGCGGGGAGTACGTGGCAGTCAGCTACTAGGCCCTCGCCGTCGAACACACCGTTGGCAAGCACCATCCCGACGGCGCCCGCGCGCTGAACCACGTCACCCTTGGCGGCGCGCGAGTTCACGCCGCGGTCGCAAACCACGATCTTTCCGCGCACGGCCGCTTGGTCCAGCGACCCGTCGAGGCACATCGACGCCGAGTAGCCGTCCGCGGCTGCCCCGCTGCTTGTCCCCGCATATAGGAGCTCGTACATCTTGCCGGACTGGAGTACGGGCCCACCGTAGACGCTCACGCCGTCCAGCACTTGGCCGTTGCCGAGACGCACGTTGGCCGGGAAGGCGCGATCCATGGACCCGGCGCCTACGGTGGTCATCCAGGGAGCCACATTGGTGACTGTGAGCCCACCGGGACCGCCATTGCCGGCAGAGGCGGACACAACGATCCCAGCCTCTGTCGCGCCGAACGCCCCAATTGCGATGGCATCGAGGTAGTACGGCACGACGACACCGCCGACGCTGAGAGAAACGACGTCGACACCGTCGGCGACGGCGGCGTCGAAAGCCGCGAGGATGTCAGAGTCGAAGCAGCCGCCCACCCAGCACACCTTGTAGGCAACGAGGCGCGCCTTGGGCGCCATCCCGGAAGCCACGCCGCGCGCGTAGCCGAGGGTGGAGGCCGGGAACACGTATCGCCCCGCAGCGATGGACGCCGTGTGGGTACCGTGGCCGTCGTTGTCGAGCGGCGACCTGATCTCGGCCGTCTCGTTCATCCGGCCGGAGGTGGTCTCGTAGCCGGCGGAGAAGAAGCGGGCGCCGACGAGCTTGCGGTTGCAGGAGCTGGGTGGGAACCCGGGCCCCGAGGCGCAGACCCCGCGCCACTTGGGCGGCACGGGGCCGAGGCCCCGGTCGTTGAAGCTGCGGTGGGAGGGCGAGATGCCGGTGTCGATGATGGCGATGACGAGGTCGGAGCCGAAGTCGGATTCCGCGAGGATGGCCGACGGCGGGGAGGACAGCAGCCCAAGAAACCGCGGCGAGCGCGTGGTGGCGAGGTGGCGGACGCGCTCCGGCAGCACGGCCGCCACACCAGGGGCGCCGGCCAGCGCCGCCGCAGCCGATGGCGACATCCGCGCAGAGAAACCATGGAGCGCCGCGGAGTAGGTGTGGATGAGCGGGCCGCCCTCCAGCCACTCCCCGCCACTGGACGCCGCCAGCACCGCCGACTCGTACCAGTGCGCGTGCGTCGGGAAAGCCGACGGCTTGGCATCAGCATCCATGCGCACGATGTACGTCCTCGCCCCTCCTCCATCCTCTCCGCCGGAGACGCTCACCACGACAGCAACGAGGAGCAGCAGGAGTAGAGGGCGGAATGCCCACACCAACACCAACACCTCCATTGCGTAATGGCGGATCGGGGCAGGACGAGAAGGGATTTGGGATTGGGGATAGGGAGTGTGGAGTGGAGTGGAGAAGCGAAGGGGAAAGGCTAAATTTTTTTAAATAATACACGAAAATTATTAAATTCTGGAAATATTACGCAAAATTTATTTTTTTCAAAAATATTCTCCAATCGGTTTTGCTGAAGCCGACAGGTGCCTGTCGTTGTTGGCGAAGACGAGTAGGTGCCTGTAATCCTTGGTGGTGTACCAGTGGCGTGTATGTGTTATCAGTGACGTGTATATGCTAGTGCACGCCACTAGTAAATATTACCAGTGGCGTGTTTTTGTGACTGCACGCCACTAGTTGTATTCCCCAAAGATGACAAGGCACTAGTCGGCTTCGCCAAGGACGACAAGGCACCTGTCGGTTTCGCCAAGGACGACAGGCACCTGTCGGCTTCGCCAAGACCGACTGGATAATATTTTTGAAAAAAATAAATTTTGCGTAATATTTCCAGAATTAAATAATTTTCGTGTATTATTTTTAAAAAATTAGCAGGGGAAAGCGCAAAGCGCCTCGGGTAAAGAAGACACCGTGGTGCTGCCGTGGTGTACAACAGAGAGAGATTTTGGTCTTGATCGTCTGCTCCGGCCGTGCGCCGGAGAGGTGTGACCCTCGCTGCACTGGACGTGGAGAGACGCATCGGCAGGGATGGATATGGGCCGATCCCTGTGGGTCAGCACTTGTTTGGACTCTGGATTAGTTCTTTGTTAGTCCATTTGTCTCTACTCTCTCCCATAGTAGAAAAGAAAAAAGTTGTTTGTACTACTCTGGAGTGATCGTGCTAACGGATGCCGTTTTCCCAGTCACGGGCTAAACGATTGTGCGTGATGATTTGGTGGTATTCACCGTCGTAGGGCGTGTCGGTGTCTTCCCTGATAAGATCCGTGTTGAAGGAATTGCAGCTTCTTCCAAAAATCTTTTCATTCAGCTCCCTTCTTCTTCTTGAAGTGAAAAGTTCTCTCCACCACTATCACATGATTGGATATATCTTTCTCAGCAAATTTCAGTATGATGAAAAGTTCATCTAAATGTCTTGTTCATTCTGTGCATGTTGCAATTCATGAAAAAAGCTACGACATCCAGTCTATTTATGACCTGCAAGCTTCTGGTTGGAAATCTAAATCCGCCGCCGCAAAAAATAGTCAAAAGCCTCGTAAAAATGTGAAGTTGTCTAAATCTTTAGCCGTTTCCCAATGAATGGCATATTTATGAATAGCAAGAGGTCTTGATGACTTGGCTAAACATTTTCATGTTGCATTTTGTGACAATTTTGGAAATGGCCAGGTAGACGAGGAGTAAATCCCATCCTTAATATATATAGTACCACAACATACTTTCCGGTTTCCGGTGTACCAGAAAGATACTTATATTCACCCGTCAAGGAACGACATTTGCCTTCCTGTAAGTACCTACCCGTTATCTACGACTACGATACTCTCATGTTCATAGGGTGTTTAGTAACAAGAACACATATTACAGTGAGGAAATCCTGACAACGTATTGAAGACGTAAATCGCAGTATATATAACAACTGGTTTTCTCAACACTATGACACACTCAACAATGTGTCCTCATGAATTATGAGATTCTCGTAACATATTATGCATGTCGCTGCCACTGGGCCTCTCAGCGCTTAAGCTCTCGTCCCACACCAACGTTTTGCAAGAGTGGCAAGAAGAGCCGTCATCCGAGTAGGAATCCTCCGAGAAGTTTCTACCTACTTGTCCATGCGGTGGCCGGAGGAAAGGGGAAGCTAAAGAGAGGGGGAAGGGGAGGGGTCGCCGGAGACATAGTGACGGTCCGCAAGAAGAGGTAGACGTCGTCACCGGAGTGGCAGGCGGGGGATTGGGCTAGAGTTTCCATCC
Organism: Poa pratensis; assembly: GCA_947311845.1. Classification (NCBI taxonomy): domain Eukaryota; kingdom Viridiplantae; phylum Streptophyta; class Magnoliopsida; order Poales; family Poaceae; genus Poa; species Poa pratensis. Next base: position 5,834,413 of record CAMZMU010000044.1, on the reverse strand, counting down.
TCCTGGATGTCCAGCACTAATCCTCAATCCACATCCCGTCCCTTGCAATTGTTGGAATTTGTGAGCTTTTGCCCAGTTTTAGCCCATGGCCCAATTATTCCAAAAATCTCATGGCCCATTTATATGGCTGGTTTGGCGACTAAAGTTTAGTCCCACATTGCTCGTTGGGAGAGAGTTGCACCACTTTATAAGGTGGAGTGTTGTGCTACTTGGTGTGCTTGTGAGAACAGAAGGCTATCTCCCACGCACTCCTCCTCCTCCTCCGCCGCCGCTCGCTCGTCGCGTCGCGCCGCGGGTTGTGGGAATCTCGCCGAGCCGAGTTATATTTTTACAGTCCGGGAAAATTTATTGAGTTATTTATTAATAATTAACGAACGCGTTAATTTTTTTTCCGATTCTTTTGGATCATGTAGACGTTACCGACTCGATCGTGGGCTGCGCCCACGTCCTACCCGACCCGCGTTATATAAGCAGAGGAAAACCCTAGCCGCCAGAACACACGCAACACATGGTCGCTCGCCGTCCTAGTTCCAGAACATTGCGCCGCCGTCTTCCAAGTCTTCTCCATCACGTCTTCCGGCGTGCACCGGTTGAAGGGACAATAGGCCTCCGGAACCCCGCCTCTTGTGATCCTGTACGGCTTCTTCCCCGACATCGGCAGCCTCTACATCTACGACATGGGTGACAACGTGAACGCCAACGCTTCTGCTGCTGCCACACTGTATGCGTTCTTAATCTTCCTGTTTCATACTTTGCTAGAGTTTCTGCTTGTAGTAGTTGCCCTAGACTTCATCTGTTTATCTACTGTATTGGTAGATCGCATGATTAGTTTATCTACTGTATTAGTAGACCGCATGATTAGTTTAATTCTTATTATTCTAGTCATGTTTTGTTTACTGTTTTCACGAATTAAATCATATGCTAAATTGCTTAGATATTCAACAATCCAAAAACCTGATTATAGGCAATTTGCATCGCCTGGCTTTCTCGCATCAACGAAGCCGTTTCCCTTCAAAGGGGTGCATTATAAACGGTGGCGCATGAGAGCAGTTTACTGGTTCCAAAACAGTAACTTCTATGCCGCCACCAAAGCCAAGCCTGAGGGCGAGCTTAATCCTGAACAACAGGAGGCATATGAGAGGCTCGATACTCTTTTCAAGAGTGCCCTCCTCAGTATCCTTGACGACTCCATTGTGGACTCGTACATGTCGTTTGATAACGGCAAGAATTTGTGGGATGCGCTCGAGGCCAAGTTTGGGGCCTCGGACGCTGGCAGCGACTTGTACGTCATGGAGCAATTCTATGACTACAAAATGACTGATGAGCGTTATGTTGTACACAACAGGCTCATGAGATACAGTCACTCGCAAAAGAACTTGAGCATTTTAAGTGTAATCTGCCGGACAAGTTTGTTGCCGGTGGCATTATCGCTAAGCTTCCATCTACGTGGAGCAGCTTTGCTACTGCTCTGAAACACAAGAGGTAAGAGTTTTCCGTTTCGGATCTCATTGTGTCTCTTGACGTGGAAGAGAAGGCGAGAGCAAAGGACACTCGTGCTCGAGTTGTTCAAGCTGGTTCTAGTGTCCACATGGTACAGAAGAAGAATTTCCAGCAGTCCCACAAGCCCAAATATAACAAGGGCAAAGGCAAGTCTGATGATAGGCACAAGCCAAAACAGCCTACCAACTTCAAGAAGAACAACAATAAGCCGAGGAAGGGATCATGCCATGTTTGCGGTGATCCAACTCACTGGGCACCTCACTGTCCCAACCGCCATGAGCTACGCGGACTGGACAACAACGACAAGACTGCCAATGTTGTCATTGGAGACACTGAGATGAAGGATTCTGGGTACGGTATATTTCCTACCATCCTTTCAGTTTGTCATTCTCCTAAATGGTTGATTGAAACTGGTGCCAATGTACATGTTTGTGTTGATGCCTTCGTGTTTTCTTCTTACCAGGTCACAGGGACTTTTCCCGTGTTGATGGGGAACGGGTCACATGCTTTTGTTCGTGGCGTTGGCGTGGTTGATCTCAAGTTTACTTGGGGAAGATCGTGCATTTGAAGAACGTGCATCATGTGCCCTCCATCAATAAAAATCTCGTCAGCAGATCTCTTGTGTGTCGAGATGGTTATAAGTTGGTTTTCGATCCAATAAAGTTGTAATATCTAAGTATGGACAATTTGTTGGTAAAGGCTATGAGTGCGGAGGCTTGTTCCGCCTATCTTTGTCGGATCTTTGCATTAAAGTTATTAATCATATTTGTCATGAGGTTGAGTCCAATATTTGGCATTCACGACTTTGTCATATTAACTTTGGTTGCATGACGCGGCTAGCTAGTTTGGATTTAATTCCGAAATTCACTACTGTCAAAGGTTCCAAGTGTCAAGTGTGTGTGCAAGCTAAGCAACCTCGCAAGTCCCATAAGACTGCTGAGGCAAGAGACTTGGCACCGCTGGAACTTATACATTCATATCTCTGTGAGATGAATGGCGTGTTGACAAAAGGCGGAAAGAAATATTTCATGACGCTTATTGATGACTCCACTAGATATTGTTATGTGTATCTTCTGAAATCAAAAGATGAGGCTTTAAACTTTTCAAAATCTATAAAGCTGAAGCAGAGAACCAACTTGATCGGAAAATTAAACAGCTAAGGTCTGATCGTGGTGGAGAGTATTTTTCCAATGAGTTTGATTCTTTTTGTGCGGAACATGGTATAATCCATGAGAGGACGCCTCCCTACTCGCCTCAGTCAAATGGGGTGGCCGAAAGAACCGAACTCTAACTGATTTGGTTAACGCCATGTTAGACACTTCGGGTCTCTCCAAGGCATGGTGGGGGGAGGCTCTATTGACAGCTTGTCATGTCCTAAACCGAGTTCCCACAAAGAAAAACCGTTTCTCCATTTGAGGAATGGGAAAGGAAAAATACGAGACTCTCTTACTTACGTACTTGGGGTTGTTTGGCGAAAGTCAATATACCAATTCCCAAGAAGCGCAAGCTTGGACCAAAAACCGTGGATTGTGTTCTTCTGGGCTATGCTTTCATAGCATTGGTTATAGATTTTTGATAGTAAAATCTGAGGTATCCGACGTTCATGTTGGTACGATTTGGAGTCGAAGGATGCGACTTTCTTTGAGGATATATTTCCCATGAAGGATATGCCTAGCTCATCAAATCAGGAGATACCTAATACATCTAGTCAGGAATTGGTTGATATTCCTGATCCTACCATTTCGATAGAACACACTGATAATCCTGTGGAGGATGACAATGAAGTTCCTGTTAGGAGCAAGAGACAGAGGACTGCAAAGTCCTTTGGTGATGATTTCATTGTGTACCTTGTGGATGACACACCCAGTACCATTTCAGAAGCTATGCATCTCTTGATGCTGACTACTGGAAGGAAGCTGTCCGTAGCGAGATGGATTCCATCTTGGCTAACGGAACCTGGGAAGTCACTGATCGTCCTTATGGGTGTAAACCTGTAGGATGTAAGTGGGTGTTCAAGAAAAAGCTTAGGCCTGATGGTACTATTGAGAAGTACAAGGCGCGGCTTGTGGCCAAGGGTTATACCCAGAAAGAAGGTGAAGACTTCTTTGATACTTACTCACCTGTGGCTAGACTGACCACGATTCGAGTGCTACTTTCATTGGCTGCCTCGCATGGTCTTCTCGTTCATCAAATGGACGTTAAGACGGCTTTCCTAAATGGAGAGTTAGACGAGGAAATTTACATGGATCAGCCCGATGGTTTTGTAGTACCTGGTCAGGAAGCAAATGTGTGCAAGTTGTTGAAGTCTTTATATGGCCTAAGCAAGCTCCTAAGCAATGGCATGAAAAGTTTGAAAGAACTTTAACTGCTGCAGGTTTCGTTGTAAACGAATCTGACTAGTGTGTGTACTATCGCCATGGTGGGGGCGAGGGAGTTATTCTCTGTCTGTATGTCGATGACATACTGATCTTTGGAACCAACCTTGAATTGATTAAGGAGGTTAAGGATTTCTTATCTTGCTGTTTTGAGATGAAGGATCTAGGAGTAGCTGATGTTATCTTGAACATCAAGCTGCTGAGAGATGGTAATGGTGGGATTACACTGCTTCGGTCCCACTATGTGTAAAAGGTCTTGAGTCGCTTCGGGTATGGCGATTGTAAGCCTTCTTCGACACCATATGATCCTAGTGTGTTGCTTCGAAAGAATCAACAGAGTGCTAGAGATCAGCTGAGATATTCTCGGATTATTGGCTCGCTTATGTATTTGGCTTGTGCCACGAGGCATGACATCTCGTTTGCTGTGAGCAAGTTGAGCCGTTTTGTTTCTAATCCGGGAGATGATCATTGGCATGCTCTTGAGAGAGTTATTCACTACTCCGGGTATCCGAGGGTACTGGAGGGCTATAGTGATTCAAACTGGATATATGATGCTGATGAGATTAAGGCCATGAGTGGTTACGTGTTTACACTCGGTGGTGGCGCTATTTCCTGGAAGTCTTGCAAGCAGACCATCTTAACGAGGTCAACTATGGAAGCAGAACTCACAGCGTTAGATACAGCCATTGTTGAAGCAGAGTGGCTTCATGACCTCTTGATGGACTTACCTGTGGTTGAAAAACCAATACCCGCTATTCTTATGAAATGTGATAATCAAACTGTGATAGTTAAGATTAAAAGTTCTAAGGATAATTATCATCAAGTCATGTGAAGAGGAGATTGAAATCTGTCAGAAAATTGAGAAACTCCTGAGTTATTGCGTTGGATTATATCCAAACGTCTAAGAACTTGGTAGATCCCTTCACAAAGGGTTTGTCACGTAATGTGATAGATAGTGCATCAAGGGAGATGGGTTTGAGACCCACGGTATAAGTTGTCCACAGTGGTAAACCATTTTATGTGATCGGAGATCCCGTGAATTAGAAGTGGGAGACAAGCTGTTGGTCAGCTGGGAGGAGAGTATCTCTACATTATTTTTCCCACTCTGTGAAGATGCAATACTCTCCTGATCTGCATGGCAGGTTGATATTTATCTTAATATGTTCCGAGCGGCTTACTTTTATAAGCGGAGATGTTGTCCTGCATAGCATCTCTTGAGGAATACACCTATATGAGTCTGACTATTAAACGTCGTAGTCTATGAGAGTTGGGTGCTCTTTAATAAACTCATGAAAGGTTTTGGAGTATGACGCATAAGCTCCACCCGTGGGGAAGCCTTGCGGCAGCCCAGTATCGGTCAAGTATTTGTGTGAAACTATGTCACAGCAAACTTGTAGTTCAAGGCATAGTCCACTATCCAAGTTGTGATCTAGTGTAGCATAAGTTTTTAAGTGAAAGTTCAACTTAACAGTCTCCACTATGCACCTGTAATGACCCATAGTTCAGAGAGTAGAAAGGGGCTAAATTAGATTTGTGCATTTGCATAGCATGCATCTAAAAATACGGGAAAATTTAAAAAAAATCAACGAAGTCAGAGTGTTCAACCACCACTCGAAAGGCTAGTTGAGAATGCCGTTAGTTTGACGAGTAACTAAAAAACTTGGAATCCAACTTGTGAAACTTACATCGAGGTTTCGCTGATGTTGGTGGATTAGACTTAATCATCAACATGAGTGTTATAAACTTCAAAATCTTGTCTTATCTAAATTCTCAAATATTTGGTTACAAGCAAATAATACATGAAACTATAAAATCAAATGACGAGTACGACTTACATCATTAATCGAATAGGTACATATCTTAAAGAAAAGAAAAGAATATTTGGAAGGAGGATAAAAGACTAAACTAAATCTTAATCTAGATCTACTTATTCTGTCAAAACTATCTTATCTTCTTATCTCCCAATCTTCTCAAATTCATTCTACATGAGAAGGCAACACAAGAAAGGAGGAAGTTCAACAAGAGGATTATGAAGAAGGATTTCTTAGATTTGCATAGAAGTACTATGCCAATCTATCATTGAGAATTTGGAAACTATTATATCAGGATCTATTCTTATTAACTTCTCTACAAATAGTGTGATATTCTAAGGTTTGTGTTATATAGAAGTAGTTTGGTAACAAGCCTAATCACCTTGTTAACAAATCACCCTTGTATGCTCAAACAATTGAGTGTCATATACAAATAAACAGAAGGTCAGATAATTCAGAACATCTCAACCTTTGTAATATATGAAGTAATTTGGTGACAAGACTGATTATCTTGTTAACAAATTCTTTTGTATGCATAAGGCAAATTGAGATGTCATAAAACACATATACATTCTTCTATCACCAATTAATGAAATCACATGAGTTACTTCACCAATTCATGTGAGTGTGGACATGTCTCATAGGAGATGAGTTCACAAGTTCATCCAGTGACAAGAGCCACTTGGCTTGTTCAAGAATTTATTCTCATGATGAGATGAATTTGGACATGTGGTAAATGGAACCCATGGACTAACTGATAATCTCTTGTATAAGCAACTTGTTTCCACACATATAAGAATTTGATCTTAATAAGGGAGGATATCATTTTTGTTATTATCAGTATGAGTGAGAGAATCAAGTATGATTCTGTTCTCATCATTCTATTCATCTATTTTACCATAAGTCCTGATCACAGGCAGGATATCATTACCTTGTGCATCTATACACATATGATCATGTTTTCACATGATTAAGATGTCAGGTATCACAAGTTAAAACCACTGAGGAAATATTTCATGTGTGGCATGGAGTTATGTTGAAACACTGTGCATACTCTCTGCAGGCACCACAGTGTGACTTCATGCATATACTGATGGACCATAATTTGGGTGTTGCCCAATATTTTATCAAACACTTAATCCATCTCCTGGACATCTATTGAAATCTATAGTTGGATTATCTATAACCATCTACTTTGTGAATTCAAGTAAGAAATATTAATTAATATTGAAAGTAGCAAATACTCACAAACAATAATATAGCATTATATGTATCCATTTATGTTGCTATAAATATATCCCCACAATTAGAAAACTCACAATTTATACATTTGTGAGTAAATAATAAATCCAATTTGGTTATATTCCTTTTAATTGGAGAATGAATTCAAAGTATGCAAAATATTCACAAATGATCATTATAGCAAAATATATATTCATGTTGTTAATAATGTCCCACAAAAACAGAAGCTATAAGAAACAACTTTTGTAATAGAAAATAAATTCCATTATGACCAAAACCATTACCATTCCAAATGAATTTATAATGTAGCAAATTCCCAAATAATCAAATGGTAATAAATAAAATTCTTATGCAAATAATGCTCAACAAAAATATAATCTGTAAGCTACAAATTTAGTAATGTAAAATAAACTCAAATATGCAAAACACATTTTGTAATTCAAATAAATTCAAATCATGCAAATATTCTAAAAGAATTCAAATATTTATGTCCTTAAATGGAAATAACTCAATTATAAAATTCTAAACTGTGCAGGGACTTCTCTGTAATTTAAATAACCTCAAAATAGTCCAAAAATAGGAACCAGGGGCTTGTTTACACTAATTCTGCTATTTCCCGGAAACCCAGGGGTTTTTTCGCAAAATGGCATTTCCTTTTCGTTTTCTTCTTCTTCTCCTCCGGCCATAAGGCCGTCGCCGTGTCGAGCCACCGTGCGTCCACCTGCTTGGCCTCCGCGTGAGGATAAGGGCCGCGGAGACGTCCCAATCTCTCCCGTCTCCTCACTCGCTCAATCCTCTTCTCTCTCTCTCTCTCTCTCTCTCTCTCTCTCTCTCTCTCTCTCTCGCGGGCTGATGCATGTAAAATGCATACATGAACTTTGCATTATTTCTACTTATATTCCAGTCATATTTGCATCATATAAGGGTTATATCACTGTTTTATAATGATTTTGGGAATATTTGACATGTTTCCTATTTTTTATGGAATTAACCCTGCGCAGGCAGAAAACCCTATTTCTATATTTTTATGTTTCAGTGACCCAAACGACGTCCAAATGACCTGGAAATTTACGAGCATCATTTTTTGGAAGGAACAAAGCGTGGGAGCGAAGGAAGCAAACAAGAGGAGGCCCGAGGGCCAAATTAGGTGGGCCCACGCGGCCCCTATACCTAGCCGCGTGGGGCTCCTCCTTTTGGGCCTCGGAGCTCCGCTGCCGTCGATCTTTCCTCCACCGACTCCGTTTTGACCTTAAAACGCCTATAAAAATTGTCCCCCGACGTTCTCGGAAAGGAGCGCCGCAGAAACACAGAAACACCGAAACAAAGACCTGGAGCTGTAGATTGGAGGGGGAAAACTCCGGCGGGGCGCTGCCGGCGTGGTCTCCATCTTCTCCAACGACTTCTCCACCGTCTCCATGATGAAGAGGGAGTAGTCCACCTCTGGACTATGGGTTTGTGGAAGTAACTTATGTATCTCATTCTTATGACGTTGTTTTACTTCATTCTTATGCTTAATATGATACTTTAGGATTAAAGTTTATATTAATCTTTCTTGTGAAGTAAACTTGAAGATAAAACAAATCTAAAAATAATCACCAAAATCAAAACAACCCTCAACCATCGAGAGTCAGTTATGGGGTTTAGGGCAATGCATCTCATACTTATGCATAATAGCATATTGCTTCTTCAAACATTAGTCCTTACCGGACCAATGACGTTTTTTCCAGATTTTGGAGTCTTTATTGTATCGAAGACCTTGGCTGCATAATCTTGCTGTCAAAAAGGCAAGTTCACTCTTGCTCATGTCCTACTTGATTATGTTTATCAAAGTAAATGAAAAATACTATGGTTTAACATTGCATGAAAAAGTAAAACCTATTTTCGAATGATGTGAATTGCTATATATATTGTTGGCTGGCAGATGGAACCATGGTATGATGTGGTTGGTGGAGGTTCCATTTGCACGGGAAAGTATGACCTAGAACTTAATAACCAATGCCGTCAGTGTTCTTGCGCCGTAAATGAAGCGTTAACCATGAGACTTGGAATGGGACGGGAAAGTCATCTGTGACCTTCTCCCTTTCGCATGTCAACGGACAGCCAGTTCCGTAGGCTGTAGATCTTGCGGGACTACATGCACATGGGTGGGATCCCTTAATTCCCACGGTTTCTGGTGTCTATGATGGATTGTAGGGGTTGTCTGGAACAGTCTATCTGTTTGGTATAGGGGAGGACTTCGGTCCGGAACTGTCTACCAAAAGATATAGGGGAGGACAGACCTACAAAAGGGTGGGCATGCGGGGTTGTTGGAGAAGCACGGCGAATGGCTTGGATCACCGACTGGGCCCCACTCCAAAGAGAGTGTGGAGGGGAAAGAATCGCCCGGTTGTGCAACAAGGCGTTGATCTCTTATGGGTAAAGTAACGCACCTCTGCAGAGTGTAAAAAAGTGTGACATGTTACTCCCTGTTCCGGGAAGGAGCTGCGAACGCTGCAGGAAAGGTGGCTCCATGAAGCCCTAGCACCTGTGAATGGATGACAGGCATAGTTTTCTGAAGATAAAATAAATCTTTTCCTAAAAATGTTTTACAAAGATATGCATGTTCATCCATGACCTTTTGGTATGGATGGTAGCTAGTGCATAAAACACCTTATTCCTATTATATGAACTTGCTGAATAACGCTCGTGTTGCTCACCCTTTCCTCCGTTGACCCCCTGCTTAGATTATTGGAGACAGCAGAGGAAGGACAGGAATCCATAGCGATGTTGGAGAGATCTTCGACGAGGAATCAAATCAACCTGGTGGGCCTGAAAGAGTCAACCTCTACTTGCCAACGGATGAGTGGCGACAACAGTGCAACGGTGGACACGTCGACAACAGACAAGACGACTATACTTGGATGGAGGAAAACAACTCTAGACACGAAGATTCCAGATGGATAGATTAGGGCTGGGACCACAACAGTAGTGGATTAGGAGTTAAAAGTAGAGCTGATATCCAGCTTAGTGCTACGACCTAAGTCATTTCAGGAGTTTCATTTGCACGAGACCTACTTCTGTTTGTAAAGGAGGTTCTCGAGATTTTGTATTGAATAGTGTTGTAATCCTATAGTGTTACCTTGGACCAACTATGTTTCTGTTGTACTACTCTGAAGGATGTAATATTTATGGATTGGTCCTTCCGTGAGTATTATGTCAACGACTTATACACTACAACATGCAGTGGTGTGCTGGGTCACTGTAGGTGGTATCAGAGCGAACGACCTTAGGATTAAAACCCTTTTAGGAGACTTGTAGGTTGGTAAGACTATAGGGAGTTATCATATCTAACTAAACTCTATATTTCTACAACTATGATGGTTATTCACCTGAGAATAATACTGTCATACTTGTATACACATTTCCTTACCCAACTGGAGTAGATATTCTTATTTACTATTCTATAGGTATAATATTCATCTACCTTATTTAATTTTCAACTTGGTATGACCAGTTAAGACTGTCTTGTACCAGTTGATACACCAAATGGATTACATCCACATCAGTGTTACTTATGTGGTATCATTAATAGCCTATCCTATGAAGTAGAACCCTATCATAAGTTCGTGATGGAGGAAGTCAGAAGATGTTTGATGATAGTGGTAAATCATCGACATTCAACTATGAAAAGTATGCCAATACCCTAAGGATGAAGTTCAAAGGGGATTCACCTGAGTATAGTATAAAGTGTTAAGTAAATTAGGAGATGCATAAACAATGACGGGAGCTACACTACTACTTCTAATGTACCATGAGTAACTACATGAAAGATCTGGATATGTTCGCAAATAGATGTTCTAGCTAGACGGAAGATCCAAGCTACATGGAGTTTAGTTTCCTACGAAACCAAGCCATACCACAACTACTCTATGAGTACTTTGTCCTAGGATTACTCCGTTGCAAATGGACAACTGGTGTAAATACTGAGGCAAAAAGTTGTTTTAGCATAGGACTATAAGGTAATATATACCTATCTGATAGTGTATAGCATCTAAGCCTGAGTACTTGAGATGTTTTTACTCAATGTACTACTTATTTTACGGGCTTATGTTGCATGATTGATATATAACTGAATTTGTGATTTATTGGATCTTATTGGATTTTTGATTGGCTAGGTTGGTACATGAAGTTGGAATTTGATGTACAATGGCATGATTGTCACATTGAGTTCTTTTCTTGATGTTACTGATCTAGAGGTAGATAGGATTCGTGTAAGGAGAGACGTGCTCTCAGAAGTTTCAAATAGCAATGAAAGCTCATGAAGAGAAGAAAGTCAGGATGATCGAAGTAAACGAAGCTACACGTGGGGATGGACCACAACTCATATCATATTTGGATTCGGAGGTCAACAACATCAGAATATGGAAGGAGGGAGGAAATCCGAAAGTTCAAGGAAGAGTACCATCACCATTTGGAGAAAGGTTATCAACAATGAGGACAGGAAAGCTACATGAGAATTCTACTGAAGTAGGAGAAATAGGAAGTTGGAAGATCTAAACACTAGGTCTTGTCGTGACCAATCTCGGATTTGGACAATAAAATTTAAAGACTTATCCAAGGATGACGATTATTGAGTGAAGGACATCGAGCAGGAATTGAAAGACGCTGGGATTGTGAAGCCACAGGATGTAGCTGATGTAGGTTGGTCCCGATTTTCACGGATTTGTGCAGAGGGAACGATGAACACGAAGAACAACGGATGAACTCAAAGACACAAAGAGGGGAATCACTCAAAACAAGGATAAATAGCAAGTAGCAACTCGGCAAGACTCAATTGGTAACAAATCCCCGAGGGTAGCCCCCAATTCTCCTCTCCCAAGCACACCTTACTCTTAGGATTGTTTGTCCAATTGGTCAATCCAACCAACCCAATCTAGCCACCACAAGATGGAAGATTAGCAAGTAATCGCAACTACAAGCGGAAGCCTTGGTATCCACGCATGGCTCTTCTCCTCAAGAGGAGGCCTTGGTTCATGTCCACAAGGGGAGGCCTTAATTCATCTCCATAGGAGGAAAGAGACACTTTGAGAAGAAGGAGCAAGGCTCTACTTTAGTTCCCAAATCATAGTCTAACCCTAACCCTAGGCAGAGGAGGAGTATTTATAGTCTATGAGGCGAAGGGGTAAGTTGTGGGCCATTACATGGGCTTCAGCCCGAATCTTCCCAGGTCCAGCGGTAGTACCGCTGCTCTGGCGGTAGTACCGCTGGCTTCATGTGTGCTTGCTGGCGGTAGTACGAAGCAGGTACCGGCAGGTACCATAGGGGTATCCAGTAGCCATTTCGGGCGTGCCGGTACCTCCAGCGGTACCTCTGGCGGTAGTACCGTGACCTGCTCCTGGCGGTAGTACCGCTGGCGCGGCGGTAGTACCGCTGCCTGGAACTCCGTGCAGGTCCTCAGCTTCATCACGTAGGTCTTCTGGGCCTTGGCGGTAGTACCGGCCATCCTGGCGGTAGTACCGCTGCGCTGCTTCTTCATCTCCTTCATCTTCCTCTTGACTCGATTCTTGTCCAACTTCTACACTTTCTTGGAGATCTTCATGAGGGTCATGCCTGAGTATACACAAGGTATCGGAATGAAGTAGCAAGCCATTCAAAGGAGTATCGAGATCACACATAGATAGGAGTGAATTCACCTTATCATGAGTGCTTGACTCTTGCTCTTGTCATTGGTCCACTTGGTGTGTGTGCCTAGGTTGCACTACATCATCTCCCCCCCCCTTGGAAAAGAGTCGTCCTCGACTCTTCGTCCTCATCATCACTTGGGTTTCCAAGGTAAGGCGAGATGTCGGCGACGTTGAAGGTGTCATGGACGCCGTACTTGGACTTTGGTATGTCGATCTTGTATGCATTGTCGTTGATGCGCTTGAGAACCTTGAAAGGCCATCTCCTCTTGGCGCGAGCTTAGACTTTCTCTCATCGGGGAAGCGGTCTTTGCGTAGATGTAGCCAAACAAGGTCTCCTTCTTCAAAGATCATGGGGCGCTTGTTCTTGTTCATCTTCGTAGCATGGTCTTCGTTGTGCTTCTCAAGCGTGGCCTTGTGTCTTCATGTAGTTTCTTCATGTAAGCGGCGCGCTTGTCGAAGTCCATGTTGACTTGTTCTCGGAGTGGAAGTGGTAGCATGTCTAGCGCGGTGTAGGGGTTGGACCATAGACGACCTCGAAGGGTGTTCTCTTTGTTGCGCGATGTAGTGCTCGATTGTAGGCGAACTCGGCGTGTGGGATGCACTCTTCCCAATTCTTCAAGTTAGGCTTGATCAACACACGAAGGAGTGTGGATAGGCTTCGGTTCACCACTTCGGTTTGGCCATCGGTTTGAGGGTGGTATGCGGTGGAGAATAGTTGCTTGATTCCCATCTTGGCCATCAAAGTCTTCCAAAAATAGCTCACGAACTTGACGTCACGATCCGACACAATGGTCTTGGGCACTCCATGAAGACGGACGATTTCCCTGAAAAACAAAGTAGCAATGTGTGAAGCATCGTCGTCTTGTTGCAAGGTATAAAGTGTGCCATTTTAGAGAAGCGATCAATGACGACAAAGATGGAATCCTTGTTTGTTTTAGTGCGTGGGAGTCCTAAGACAAAATCCATAGCTATGTCGGACCATGGGTGATGTGGAATAGGCAAAGGTGTGTATAACCATGAGAGTTTAGAGTAGACTTAGCTTTGAGACATGTTGAACATCGTCGCACCAAGCGGTTCCACATCCGGTACATCCTTGGCCAATAGTAGTTTGTGGAGAGCATGCAAAGGTCTTGTCACGTCCAAAGTGTCCCATTAAGACGCCTCCATGATTCCTTCAAAAGGACCAAACGAAGCGAAGACTCGGGTATACATAGTTTGTTAGCCTTAAACAAGAAACCTTTGTGCAAATAGAAATCACCAATTCCTTTGTGCTCCGAACATTGAGCGAAAATGTCTCCAAAGAAAGCATCGGTAGCATACAACTCTTTATCTCATCCAAACCCAAGACACTAATGTCAAGACGTGTAAGTAGGTTGGCCTTGCGGGATAGAGCATCCGCGACCACATTGTCTTTACCTTTCTTGTATTTGATTACAAAGTGAAAGACTCAATGAACTCAACCCACTTAGCATGTCTTTTGTTCAAATTTGTTTGACTTTTCAAATATTTCAAGGATTCATGGTCGGAATGAATGACAAATTCCTTAGGACGAAGGTAATGTTGCCACACATCCAAAACACGAACCAAAGCAAATAACTCTTTGTCATAAATGGGGTAATTCAAGCGAGCTCCATCTATTTCTCACTATGGTATGCGATGGGTCTACCATTTTGCATAAGCACTCCACCAATGCCCAATCCACTTGCATCGCATTCAATCTCAAATGTCTTAGAGAAATCCGGAAGGGCAAGGAGTGGTGCTTCGGTTAATAACCGTTTGAGCTCATTGAAAGCAAAATCATGTGCATTGCCCCAAATGAAAGGTACATTTTCTTTGTAAGTTCATGGAGGGGGCAAGCAATTGTGGAAAAATCCTTGATGAAACGGCGGTAAAATCCGGCAAAACCAAGAAAACGTCTCAACTCCTCAAGTGACATCGGAAAAGGCCAAGTCCGAATTGCTTGTATCTTTGCTTCATCAACTTCGACTCCATCCGAAGAAACAACAAAACCCAAGAAAACAAGTTTGTTGGTGGCAAAAGTGCACTTAGAAAGATTTGCATAAAGCTTTTCATTGCGAAGAACCAACAAAACTTGAGCAACATGAGAAGTGTGCTCTTCCAAAGACTTGCTATAGATAAGGATGTCGTCAAAGTATACCACAACAAATTTGCCAATAAAGGACGCAAAACATGATTCATGAGACGCATAAAAGTAGAAGGTGCATTGGAAAGACCAAATGGCATGACGAGCCACTCATAAAGACCAAGCTTTGTTTTAAATGCGGTCTTCCATTCATCACCTTCACACATGCGTATTTGGTGATATCCACTTTTAAGATCAATTTTGGAGAATATAGCGGAACCACAAAGCTCATCAGCATATCATCAAGTCGAGGGATAGGATGGCGATACCGAACGGTGATGGCGTTGATGGGGCGACAATCCATGCAAAGGCGAAGAGTGTTGTCGTGCTTGGGTACCAAGATGACGGGCACGGCACACGGACTCAAGCTCTCGCGGATATGTCCCATGGCAAGAAGTTCTTGTATTTGCCGCTCGATCTCCTTTGTCTCTCGGGGTTGGTGCGGTAAGGAGCGCGGTTTGGTAGCGGTGCGCCGGGAACAAGGTCGATGCGGTGCTCGATTCCGCGTAGAGGAGGTAGTCCCGGTGGCACTTCTTGAGGGAAGACATCTTCAAAGTCCTTCAAAAGAGACAACAAAGAAGGAGGAAGGTTTGTGAAAGTGTTAGTCATAGAAACTTCACCCTTGCATATGAGCACATAGTGGAGGGTGGATGGGTTCTCTCTCAACTCCCTCATCTCTCTCTTGTGGCAAATAGTGTAAGTTTTGTGGGAACTCTCTTTGAAGTGTCACACTCATTTGGCTTGTGGCTCTCACTCACTTTATGGTGGGTCTCTCGCTCACCACTCATCTCACTGACGAACGATCTTGTTGTGCCCTTGCAATAGTCTTGGCGTTGTCGGCGATGACTTGACTTGGTGTCATGGGACGAAGGACGAAGGTCTTGTCGTTGTTCTTGAAGCTATAGTAATTTGTCCTTCCATCATGCATAGCACCCTTGTCAAATTGCCATGGACGCCCAAGAGTAAGTGACAAACGTCATAGGCACAACATCACAATCAACCGTATCTTCATAGGCTCCAATCTTGAAGGACACTTGCACCATGTGTTGAATCTTGACGGCTCCGGTATCACTCAACCATTGCACATGGTAAGGATGTGGGTGCTTCTTGAACTTCAAGTTGAGCTTATCACAAAGTTCTTTGCTCGCTAAGTTGTGGCAACTTCCACCATCTATATGACCTTGATGGACTTTCCATTGATTCCCGCTCTTGTTTGGAACAAGTTGCATCTTTGGTCTTCTTCCACTTGAACATTGGTGGTTAAGGCTCTTGCCACAACCAAGGAGGGATTGTACTCATCTTCACTCATAGATTCATACTCTCCCATGTCATTGATGATCATGACCTTCTTGTTGGTGCACTCAAAAGATTTATGCCCTTGTCCGCCGCACTTGTAGCATTGCAAAAGTTTTGTGCCGGACGAAGATCCTTGAGGTGCCTTTGTAGCGGGAGGTACTTTCTTGAAAGGTTGAGTCGGTTGAGGTGTCGATGTAGAGACTCTTGGAGGACCTCTTATGTTTGCTTGAGGAAGAGCTTGTGAAGGTGTAGGTGTTGACGAAGAAGGCTTGTTGGCGAAGAATGCCTTTGTCTTGAGGTATTTGAGCTCTTCAAGCACGTGGCGCTCGGCCTTGGAAGCTTGATGTACTAGCTCAACCAAAGAGGTATATGGTTGGAACTCCACGATCTTCTTGATTGGATAGTTGAGGCCATTCATAAAACGAGCCATGGATTGCTCTTCGTACTCGTTGACATTGGCTCTCATCATGGAGATTTCCATCTCCTTGTAGTACTCGTCAACCGACTTCAACCCTTGCTTCAACTCTTGCAACTTCTTATACAAGTCTCTAGTGTAATGGCTTGGCACGAAGCGCTTGTACATTGTTTCTTTCATTTCAACCCAAGTGTCGATTGGTTGTTGGTGGTTAGCGACACATGCATCTTGTAGTTGTTCCCACCACAAGAGGACATACTCTTCAAACTCCATTGAGGCTAAGACAACCTTCTTGTTGTCGGAGAAGCGTTGCACGCGGAAGATCTTGTCAACCTTGAGTACCCATGAGAAGTAAGCTTCCGGATCACTTGTGCCGTAGAACTTGGGTATGTCAAAGCGGACGTTGGTCAAGTCATCATAGTCGTCACGATGGCCACCACGTGGGAATGCACGTCCACGTCTCCGTCGATTGAGTCCATCACCATTGTGTTGGCTTGACTCGTTATCACTTTACTCGGAACGATGGTGTTGTTGACGGTCATGTGGAAGCTCTTGACGAGGACGAGGATCATGTGGAAGCTCTTGACGAGGACGAGGATCATGTGGAAGTGGTTGGTCTTGTCGATGAACGGGTTGTTCGTTATTGTTCGCATTGACATGATTTTGATGACGTGGCCTTGGAGGGTGACGTGGGTGACGTCCTTGTTCATCAAAGTCATTCGCACCCGGTACGCCATTGTCATTGGCCAATGGGTCATGACGATCACGTTGTTGCGGTGATGGTGATGGTATGCGTTCATGACGTTCATCATTTTGGTGAGGTTGCTCTTGATGCGCATTGGCATTGTTTGCGTGAAGATCATGTGGTTGTTCAACGTTAGGAGGAGGGCGTTCATGGGCGTCGCGCCTTGGATCATGTTGACGTTTTTGTCAAGGTTCATGACGTACATGACGTGCTTGTGTCGACCTTGAGGTGCTTCTTGTACGGCTTGAGCGTGAAGAAGCTCGTTGTCGCACAAGGTTGTTGAGAGCTTCGATCATCCGCTCCATAGATGCTTCTTGCACATGCATGCGTTCGTTGAAGTTGGCCTCTTGAGCTTGAAGACGGCGCTCGTAGCGTCCTAGGCCATCACGAACAAGGTGTCGAAGACCAACAAACTCCGTTTGTGTGACATAGCCATGATCACCGTGAACTCCACCATGTATTTCATCGTCCGAGCTTGAGCTTCCGTTTGTACTTCCCCTAAACATTTTCTCAAGAACAAGTGAGATGTGTGGTAAGGAAAACCAAGACAAACTATATCCCAAGTATAATGTGGCTTGAGAGGAGAAAATCCGGTTCTAACACCCAACATACACACTTATGAGGATAGGAAGGTATGAAGTGGCAAACGAAACAAGCAAACCCGACGACAAGTATATTGTCAAAGGTAGAGAAAATCCACAATGATCAAATTACGAAAGAAACTCCAACCACAAATGAGGAAGAAACACACACAAAGCGAATGATGGGGTTGGGCGACCAAAGGGCGAGCACTCGAAGATAGACAACCTAACGAAGACTACGTGCTCAAATGTCACCCAACACAAGAGGGACGCTAGCTCAATTGCTTTTTGATGGGCAACGGATTTGCACAAGTGTTACACACTCACACTCACTTTGGCGGTATAAGCTTTGTCGCAACCTACAAGAGATGATACTTGGCACTACTCATGTTCTTTTCTTTTCTCTTCTCTTTTTTTTGATTTTTGCTTTTGACGAAGATTCCTTCTCTTTTGCTAGTGCCAAGATCCCTAACGATACACACTCGCCAATACTTTAAGACAAACACTCAAACAAGTGCAATGCCCCGCAATATCAAAGAGCTAGTCCGATAGGTCAAGGTACACAAAAGGAAGAAGGGCTCACAACGGATTATGATGATTGGGAAATGTCGAGTCCTTGGTGGCGTTGTCGCTTGGCGTTGATGATGTGTTGCTGCGGAAGCTTGTCGATGTCGTAGACGTAGGGCACACACCAAGAAAGGACTCAAACCAAAGAGGAAATGCCAAAACAAACCGAGGAGAAAGAAAAATTTCTGCAAAAATTGGCCCTGGCGGTAGTACCGCTGGTCCGCCCGGTAGTACCGCACGAATTTGCGCGATTTTGACTTGATTTTGGGCGGAATTGGGCTCCAAAACTTCCTCGAATTCATGGGAAATCGGCAAAATTGAGGCTAGGGAACGCAAACAAAGGTGGAGGGGGTCCTAAAGCAATAGATCCATGGACAAAAACTACCGAAAACGCAACAAATCGACAGATCGGCTCGAATCAAGGCAAGGCTATTTTTGGTGGAAATTTTCGAATTTCTCAAAAACGAAGAAAAATTTGGTGGATTTTGGTGGAAACACAAATCAAATCCGTGTCAACCTAGAGCTCTGATACCATATGATGTAGGTTGGTCCTGATTTTCACAGATTTGTGCGGAGGGAATGATGAACACGAAGAACAACGGAAGAACTCAAGGACACAAAGAGGGGAATCACTCAAAACAAGGATAAATAGCAAGTAGCAACTCGGCAAGACTCAATTGGTAACAAATCCCCGAGGGTAGCCCCCAATTCTCCTCTCCCAAGCACACCTTACTCTTAGGATTGTTTGTCCAATTGGTCAATCCAACCAACCCAATCTAGCCACCACAAGATGGAAGATTAGCAAGTAATCGCAACTACAAGCGGAAGCCTTGGTATCCACGCAGGGATCTTCTCCTCAAGAGGAGGCCTAGGTTCATGTCCACAAGGGGAGGCCTTGATTCATCTCCATAGGAGGAAAGAGACACTTTGAGAAGAAGGAGCAAGGCTCTACTTTAGTTCCCAAATCATAGTCTAACCCTAACCCTAGGCAGAGGAGGAGTATTTATAGTCTATGAGGCGAAGGGGTAAGTTGTGGGCCATTACATGGGCTTCAGCCCGAATCTTCCCAGGTCCAGCGGTAGTACCGCTGCTCTGGCGGTAGTACCGCTGGCTTCATGTGTGCTTGCTGGCGGTAGTACGAAGCAGGTACCGGCAGGTACCGTAGGGGTATCCAGTAGACATTTTGGGCGTGCCGGTACCTCCAGCGGTACCTCTGGCGGTAGTACCGTGACCTGCTCCTGGCGGTAGTACCGCTGGCGCGGCGGTAGTACCGCTGCCTGGAACTCCGCGTAGGTCCTCAGCTTCATCAGGTAGGTCTTCTGGGCCTTGGCGGTAGTACCGGCCATCCTGGCTGTAGTACCGTTGCGCTGCTTCTTCATCTCCTTCATCTTCCTCTTGACTCGATTCTGGTCCAACTTCTACACTTTCTTGGAGATCTTCATGAGGGTCATGCCTGAGTATACACAAGGTATCGGAATGAAGTAGCAAGTCATTCAAAGGAGTATCGAGATCACACATAGATAGGAGTGAGTTCACCTTATCATGAAGTGTCTTGACTCTTGCTCTTGTCATTGGTCCACTTGGTGGTGTGTGCCTAGGTTGCACTACATCAGTAGCCATATATAGTTGGGAGTTGTCGTAACTTGACGGAAGAAGTTGGTGTTGGGTGAACCAGAAGACACCATTGATCTTTGGAGAAAGTTCGAGAAGAAGTTGTATAGGACTCATATGTTTAAAAGAGCCATGAAGTGGAAGGTAGAGGAGTGTGAAGCAACAATCCAATACTTAGCAGACAATAACAAAGTCTGATATTTCAAGCAAGGCAAGATAGTATTATCATCGAGAACAAGGCGACAAGAGATCAAGGTTCAATGTTCCAAATGACAAATATCAGGACTATGGAAGATGAGTTCCTAGATTGTCGACAGCCCAAGGAGTTAGTTATTTGGTATGTCGCCAACAGAGACATGTGATGTCGAGATATAGCGAAGTCATCGTCTATACTGGGTAACTATCAAGAAGGATGAATTGCCATAGGATTGACATCCTAGGTCCAAGGACTCAGATGGAGGTGGAACCAACATAAGATTGAAGAGACACATCGACTGATAAATCAAAAAGAAAGGAATCAAATTCCAGCAACAGACAGATGAAAGAGTTGTAATATCAGCCGAGTTTGGACTAGATAACCAACAACCTATTCTATTTTAGAGTTATGTTAACACCAATTGCACCCTGTTGTGCGATAGGTCTTCTTCTCTAGACTCTAGGTAAGCCAATTGGAATGCTAGTGAGCGTGACTATCTGATTTACCGGGAGATCTTATTGGTTGTTCGCGTCATGGTGAACTTACCAATTGCTCACTGGGAAGCTATTGGATGTTAGAAAAGATAACTCTTAAACCGGAGAACTACTGGGGAATCACAACCTTGTGGAAGTACCTTGTATTCTTCGAGAACCATTAGGCAAACTTGGTGAACGTTTGAATAGAAAGGTGGAAAGTAAAAGCAGATCCATTCAGCAGTATAGATTTGGTTGTTACTTGACTGAACGGATACAACAGGATGAAGATCGACTAATAGATGGTCAGGACGTAGGAAGCTATAGAACTTTCTAAGGGAAGAGTGAATCAGGTAACCAGTTAGTACTTTGCGAAGGACAAGATGAAAGTTGGAAGGAATACCTTAACTGAGACATAGTTCACTTGATCACTAATGCCTTCAAGAGATTCGTAAGTAAAAGGGATAGTTAAGATCTAGAAGTTAAGAGTCACAAGGAGTATGATAGTCATAGGAGTTATGACTGGAGAATCTGAAGATGATTGAACGAAAGAAACTTGAGTTCAAGGATGAGAAAGAGTATCTTGTCAACACCTAAATTCAAAGGGTTCAACAAGCTTTTAGATCAAGAAGTTATGGAAGAAGTCTGATCTGGATGAGAATCGAGAGCTCTACGCGAGTAATGAGACTACCGCAACTGATCAAAGGATTGTTTAAGGTCAACGGCAGGTTAGCCCAACCAGCAACAGATACAGATCAGGTTTGAACAAAGGATCAATTACAACCATGACCACAACAGAGAAGGTTTAGATAAGATGATGTTGGAAGAAGTGCTTTACACTCATCAATACGTGAGGGAAACCGCAACTTCGGGATGAAGTTGATTTTAAGGGGGAGATACTGTAATGACCCATAGTTCAGAGAGTAGAAAGGGCTAAATTAGATTTGCGCATTTGCATAGCATGCATCTGAAAATACGGGAAAATTTAAAAAAATCAACGAAGTCATAGAGTGTTCAACCACCACTCGAAAGGCTAGTTGAGAATGCCTTTAGTTTGACGAGTAACTAAAAAACTTGGAATCCAACTTGTGAAACTTACATCTAGGTTTCGCTGATGTTGGTGGATTAGACTTAGTCATCAACATGAGTGTTATAAACTTCAAAATCTTGTCTTATCTAAATTCTCAAATATTTGGTTACAAGCAAATAATACATGAAACTATAAAATCAAATGATGAGTACGACTTACATCATTAATCGAATAGGTACATATCTTAAAGAAAAGAAAAGAATATTTGGAAGGAGGATAAAAGACTAAACTAAATCTTAATCTAGATCTACTTATTCTGTCAAAACTATCTTATCTTCTTATCTCCCAATCTTCTCAAATTCATTCTACATGAGAAGGCAACACAAGAAAGGAGGAAATTCAACAAGAGGATTATGAAGAAGGATTTCTTAGATTTGCATAGAAGTACTATGCCAATCTATCATTGAGAATTTGGAAACTATTATATCAGGATCTATTCTTATTATCTTCTCTACAAATAGTGTGATATTCTAAGGTTTGTGTTATATAGAAGTAGTTTGGTAACAAGCCTAATCACCTTGTTAACAAATCACTCTTGTATGCTCAAACAATTGAGTGTCATATACAAATAAACAGAAGGTCAGATAATTCAGAACATCTCAACCTTTGTAATATATGAAGTAATTTGGTGACAAGACTGATTATCTTGTTAACAAATTCTTTTGTATGCATAAGGCAAATTGAGATGTCATAAAACACATATACATTCTTCTATCACCAATTAATGAAATCACATGAGTTACTTCACCAATTCATGTGAGTGTGGACA
Source organism: Poa pratensis (assembly GCA_947311845.1). NCBI lineage: Eukaryota > Viridiplantae > Streptophyta > Magnoliopsida > Poales > Poaceae > Poa > Poa pratensis. The sequence goes on along the minus strand of CAMZMU010000044.1, from coordinate 5,811,936 downwards.
TGTCTCATAGGAGAGGAGTTCACAAGTTCATCCAGTGACAAGAGCCACTTGGCTTGTTCAAGAATTTATTCTCATGATGAGATGAATTTGGACATGTGGTAAATGGAACCCATGGACTAACTGATAATCTCTTGTATAAGCAACTTGTTTCCACACATATAAGAATTTGATCTTAATAAGGGAGGATATCATTTTTGTTATTATCAGTATGAGTGAGAGAATCAAGTATGATTCTGTTCTCATCATTCTATTCATCTATTTTACCATAAGTCCTGATCACAGGCAGGATATCATTACCTTGTGCATCTATACACATATGATCATGTTTTCACATGATTAAGATGTCAGGTATCACAAGTTAAAACCACTGAGGAAATATTTCATGTGTGGCATGGAGTTATGTTGAAACACTGTGCATACTCTCTGCAGGCACCACAGTGTGACTTCATGCATATACTGATGGACCATAATTTGGGTGTTGCCCAATATTTTATCAAACACTTAATCCATCTCCTGGACATCTATTGAAATCTATAGTTTGATTATCTATAACCATCTACTTTGTGAATTCAAGTAAGAAATATTAATTAATATTGAAAGTAGCAAATACTCACAAACAATAATATAGCATTATATGTATCCATTTATGTTGCTATAAATATATCCCCACAATTAGAAAACTCACAATTTATACATTTGTGAATAAACAATAAATCCAATTTGGTTATATTCCTTTTAATTGGAGAATGAATTCAAAGTATGCAAAATATTCACAAATGATCGTTATAGCAAAATATATATTCATGTTGTTAATAATGTCCCACAAAAACAGAAGCTATAAGAAACAACTTTTGTAATAGAAAATAAATTCCATTATGACCAAAACCATTACCATTCCAAATGAATTTATAATGTAGCAAATTCCCAAATAATCAAATGGTAATAAATAAATTCTTATGCAAATAATGCTCAACAAAAATATAAACTGTAAGCTACAAATTTAGTAATGTAAAATAAACTCAAATATGCAAAACACATTTTGTAATTCAAATAAATTCAAATCATGCAAATATTCTAAAAGAATTCAAATATTTATGTCCTTAAATGGAAATAACTCAATTATAAAATTCTAAACTGTGCAGGGACTTCTCTGTAATTTAAATAACCTCAAAATAGTCCAAAAACAGGATCTAGGGGCTTGTTTACACTAATTCTGCTATTTCCCGGAAACCCAGGGTTTTTTTCGCAAAGTGGCATTTCCTTTTCGTTTTCTTCTTCTCCTCCTCCGGCCATAAGGCCGTCGCCGTGTCAAGCCGCCGTGCGTCCACCTGCTTGGCCTCCGCGCGAGGATAAGGGCCGCGGAGACGTCCCAATCTCTCCCGTCTCCTCACTCGCTCAATCCTCTTCTCTCTCTCTCTCTCTCACGGGCGCACAACCCTAACCCTAGCCACACTGCCGTCACCGATTGCCGTCGACTCCGACCTCGCCGAGGTGTTCCAAGTAGCCAGGAAGCTCCGCCGTGCCTTCCTTGTTCTCCTCGTCAAGCCGTGCTTGCTGGGAGGCAAGAAATCGAAGGAATTTCGCTTTCTTCTCCAACTCCGGCCGCCGTGCTTCGCCGAAGTTTCCGACGCCGTCCGTCCATGCCAAGCTTCGCCGAGACCTCCTCTGTGCTCGTGGTGAGCTCGTGCATCCTCCCATGCCTTTAAATTCGCTCGTTTGTTTGAGGAATCCATCGTCGCGTCGGGTACCGACTCCGGCCGCCGCAAAGCTCGCCACCGTGCTTGCTCCGGCGACACAACTTGAGCGGTGCCGCCACCATTGGGTCCATGGAGACGTGCTCTATCTCCTGCGCATCCAAACTCATCCCAATTTTGCTCGTAAATGTCGAATTCGAGCTCAGATTGGATGAACTTCATTGAATCAGATTTTTCCTGATTTTTCTTTTTATAAATAATAGAAATATGACGGATGGACCCCACTGTCAGATATTTAATTATTTAGGAAATCATTTTTGGTAATTATTAAAAATATGACAGGTGGGACCAACTTAATTTAATAAAATCCAGAAATGGTTTAAATTGAATTTAAACTTTGGAAATTCATAACTAAATCATTTTAAATTATAAAAATACAAACAATATACCAAATGTTAAGAAAAATAAAATCTATCTGTTTGTATAAATAAAATGCTTGTTTGATTAAATTTGAATAATCCTAAAATTGAAACAAGAACTTATTTATTATTTTAAATATGGAATTTATTTAAAATGCTATTTTGAATGCATTCGAATTCCGTTTAAATTGCTTCACATGTTTAACTACAAATATGGAAATATATTTCCATCACAACATTATGACCATTTTTAGAATTCCATTTGTGAACATGTTTCACTAATATTCTTAAGTGGTTTTTAAAATGATATTTTCCATAAGGAAAATAATTATTCAAGAATCCTTTAACAATACAAAGATGAATCTATCAACATATAAATTTATCATTTTATTACTTTATAATATATCATGTAGTTCTTAATTCATAAAAATGAAATTCTTTATTTAATAAAACTTGATCACTATTATTAATACCTTTAATAATTGGATTAATTTTGTGTTATAAATTTCAAGTGTTTAACCCAAATTAATAATTATTTCATAATATAAGTTTACTTGTTGTGTTTTTTTCCAAGTGTTAGTATTTAAGTCATATTATTTTAGTACTTAAAGAAAAGTTAAACACATAAGTAACTACTCTTAATATTTAATAATATACCATCTATTAAATAAGTACCATTATGGTATGATACCAACAAATATATATATGATTTATTTCTTCAAAAGTTATTCTTTTTGTATTCATGAATAATATTACCACACCATTTCTTCAATTAATTGAAGTCAATACATGTTCTTTACAAACATAAAAATGATAATAACCAACCCTAAAACAACCATTTAGTATTATGACGTTGTTTTACTTCATTCTTATGCTTAATATGATACTTTAGGATTAAAGTTTATATTCATCTTTCTTGTGAAGTAAACTTGAAGATAAAACAAATCTAAAAATAATCACCAAACTCAAAACAACCCTCAACCATCGAGAGTCAGTTACGGGGTTTAGGGCAATGCATCTCATATTTATGCATAATAGCATATTGCTTCTTCAAACATTAGTCCTTACCGGACCAATGACGCTTTTTTCCAGATTTTGGAGTCTTTATTGTATCGAAGACCTTGGCTGCATAATCTTGCAGTCAAAAAGGCAAGTTCACTCTTGCTCATGTCCTACTTGATTATGTTTATCAAAGTAAATGAAAAATACTATGGTTTAACATTGCATGAAAAAGTAAAACCTATTTTCGAATGATGTGAATTGCTATATATATATTGTTGGCTGGCAGATGGAACCATGGTATGATGTGGTTGGTGGAGGTTCCATTTGCACGGGAAAGTATGACCTAGGACATAATAACCAATGTCGTCAGTGTTCTTGCGCCGTAAATGAAGCGTTAACCATGAGACTTGGAATGGGACGGGAAAGTCATTTGTGACCTTCTCCCTTTCACATGTCAACGGACAGCCAGTTCCGTAGGCTGTAGATCTTGTGGGACTACATGCACATGGGTGGGATCCCTTAATTCCCATGGTTTCTGGTGTCTATGATGGATTATAGGGGTTGTCTGGAACAGTCTATCTGTTTGGTATAGCGGAGGACTTCGGTCCGGAACAGTCTACCAAAAGATATAGGGGAGGACAGACCTACAAAAGGGTGGGCATGCGGGGTTGTTGGAGAAGCACGGCGAATGGCTTGGATCACCGACTGGGCCCCACACCAAAGAGAGTGTCGACGGGAAAGAATCGCCCGGTTGTGCAACAAGGCGTTGATCTCTTATGGGTAAAGTAATGCACCTCTGCAGAGTGTAAAAAAGTGTGACATGTTACTCCCTGTTCCGGGAAGGAGCTGCGAACGCTGCAGGAAAGGTGGCTCCATGAAGCCCTAGCACCTGTGAATGGATGATGGGCATAGTTTTCTGAAGATAAAATAAATCTTTTCCTAAAAATGTTTTATAAAGATATGCATGTTCATTCATGACCTTTTGGTATGGATGGTAGCTAGTGCATAAAACACCTTATTCCTATTATATGAACTTGCTGAGTAACGCTCGTGTTGCTCACCCTTTCCTTCGTTGACCCCCTGCTTAGATTATTGGAGACAGCTGAGGAAGGACAGGAATCCATAGCGATGTTGGAGAGATCTTCGATGAGGAATCAAATCAACCTGGTGGGCCTGAAAGAGTCAACCTCTACTTGCCAACGGATGAGTGGCGACAACAGTGCAACGGTGGACACGTCGACAACAGACAAGACGACTATACTTGGATGGAGGAAAACAACTCTAGACACGAAGATTCAGATGGATAGATTAGTGCTGTGACCACAGCAGTAGTGGATTAGGAGTTAAAAGTAGAGCTGATATCCAGCTTAGTACTACGACCTAAGTCATTTCGGGTGTTTCATTTGCACGAGACCTACTTCTGTTTGTAAAGAAGGTTCTCGAGATTTTGTATTGAATAGTGTTGTAATCCTATAGTGTTACCTTGGACCGACTATGTTTCTATTGTACTACTCTGAAGGATGTAATATTTACGGATTGGTCCTACCATGAGTATTATGTCAACGACTTGTACACTACAACATGCAGTGGTGTGCTGGGTCACTACAGCACCGGTATATAAAACAATGTTTTGGAACTGAATGATGAGATGTGTGCCAATGAGACTTTGTGGGGGATTGTTGAAATTTGTGAGCTTTTGCCCAGATTTAGCCCATGGCCCAATTAAATTCCGAAAATCTCATGGCCCATTTATATGGCTGGTTTGGGGACTAAAGTTTAGTCCCACATTGCTAGTTGGGAGAGAGTTGCACCACTTATAAGGTGGAGTGTTGTGCTACTTGGTGTGCTTGTGAGAACAGAAGGCTCTCTCCCGCGCACTCCTCCTCCTCCTCCTCCTCCGCCGCCGCTCGCTCGTCTCGTCACGTCACGACACACCGCGTCGCGCCGCGGGTTGCGGGAATCTCATCGAGCCGAGTTATATTTTTGCAGTCCAGGAAAATTTATTGAGTCATTGATTAATAATTAACGGGCGCGTTAATTGTTTTTTCTGATTCATTTGGATCGTGGAGACGTTACCGACTCGATCGTGGGCTGCACCCACGTCCTACCTGACCCGCGCTATATAAGCAGAGGAAAACCCTAGCCGCCAGAACACGCGCAACACATGGTCGCTCGCCGTCCTAGTTCCAGAACCTTGCGCCGTCTTCCAAGTCTTCTCCATCCCGTCTTCCGACGTGCACCGGTTGAAGGGGCAGTAGGCCTCCGGAACCCCGCCTCTTGTGATCCTGTACGGGAGAGGGGCGATCAGGTTTTTGGGGAGCGCACTCGCGCGACTACTGGCTTCGAGTTCTTCCCCAACGACGACTTCTTCCCCGACATCGACAGCCTCTTCATCGACGACATGGGTGCAACGTGAACGCCAACGCTTCTGCTTCTGCTGCTGCCGCACTGTATGTGTTCTTAATCTTCCTGTTTCATACTTTGCTAGATTTTCTGCTTGTATTAGTTGCCCTAGACTTCATCTATTTATCTACTATATTGGAAGATCGCATGATTAGTTTATCTACTGTATTAGTAGATTGCATGATTAGTTTAATTCTTATTATTCTAGTCATGTTTTGTTTACCGTTTTCGCGAAATAAATCATACGCTAAATTGTTTATTATATGTTCAACAGCAATATTCATTTTCCGATAATGAATTATTGTGGAAGTAATGTGGTATCAAAAACCAGAAAACCACCACAGAGATAGAGTACATAGATATTTGGTTTCCGATATTTGCCAAGACTAACCGATCGACTCTTTCCCTCTTAACGTTATACGTCCAACTTTCCTTGTAACGATCATCGATTCCTTCCGTATATAATTATACCTTCCAACTTCCTTGCTGTAAAAAGAAAAGGAAAACCCTTCCAAATTCCTAATGAACTCTCTAGAAAGGCTGGAACGCAGGAAACTATGCCAAAACTAAAGGAAGCAAAGAACCTTCCGCTGCGTACAACCGCTGCATGTGGGGTTCTAAGTTCTAACGCGAGCCGCGGATGATGCTTTGGTTCCTGCCTGCAAAACCCTGAAACCCAAACCTAATACAACTCGCGCTGTCTCCTCCTCGCACTACTACTATACGTGTGTATATAGGCCGTCGATCGCACCCTGCACGTACGCGCACTTTGAAACCACAACAAAGGAGAGACGAAGGGAACAATCGGCGTGTCGCGGGTCGATGTCGGCGGCGGCGGAGAGTGGCCGCGGCGGGGAGGGGGTCAGGGCGGAGTGCTTCAAGAAGACGCCTTGGACGCTCGAGGAGGACGAGGCTCTGCGGCAAGGGGTGCGCGAACACGGGCCCAAGAACTGGGACGCCATCGCGCGCGCGCTGCCCGGGCGCGCCTCCAAGTCGTGCCGGCTGCGGTGGTGGCAGCACCTGGCGCCGGAGCTGGACAGCCGCCCACGCCCCGGGAGGACGAGGAGATCATCCAGAAGCAGCGGGAGTTCGGCAACAAGTGGGCCACCATCGCGCGCTACCTCCCGGGACGCTCCGACAACGCCGTCAAGAACCGCTGGAACACCACCCTGCGCAAGCAGCAGCACGAACCAGAGGACGACGCCGCCGCCGCCGATGGCCAGGCCGGCTCGGACCTCCCGGCGTGCCTCGAGCTGTTCCCCTTGATGTCCGGGGGCACCAAGGAGGAGGCTGCGGCGGCAGAGGCTGACGTCGCCACCGACCTGACGCTGGGATTGCGGGGGATGGGCGAGGCGGATGCCGTGGACCTGACTCAGCCTTTGACATCCTGTGCGTCCGTGTAATGAGTTACTCGTTTAGCCGGCGAAATCGTGGAGCAATGGCTACTTGTTGCATCGTGGTATGGACATGCTACTATATACGCAGGATAGATTGTTTTGACCGACCGAATGTGTGCATACTATATGCTGCATGGCGTGAAATTTTGTGTGCTAGTGGTATACTAGTAAGCGTGCACATGTGATGCACGAATAAGTTGAGATATACTCAAACATCAGGTTTCAAGCGGCGCTCCCGCAACGGCCCGCATAAGCAGCGATTGGTTCAAAAAAGCAAAAATCTGGCCACGTTCGGGTGCCGCTTGACACGCTTACTCAAACATATTACTCCTAGCTAGTGCCATCGCGTGGGAGTAGTAGAAAAGATAAATTCAAATTGTTGCACACACTTGCACTGTCGTGAAACAACTATTGAAGCTAATAATCGAGTAAATTATCCAGACTTGCCAATCTAGTGGTGTTCGTATGGGTTTACTAGCGATGATATATTCTCTAGCGAGTTTCTTAGATCATGACCTTTCATAGAGCTGCCATGATCATACAGATAATCCTTGGTCAGCAAGACCAACATATATACTAGCAAGCGTGCACATGCGATGCACGAATAAGTTAAGATATACTCAAACATATTAGAAAAAGTAAATTCAAATTGTTGCACACACTTGCACAGCACAAATGCACTGCCGTGAAACAACTACTGAAGCTAATAATCGAGTAAATTATTCAAACTTGCCAATCAAGTGGTATTCAAACTTGCCAATCAAAGGGTTTTACTTGCGGAGTCCTTCCGGTGATATATTCTCTAGCGACTTTTTCAGATCACGACCTTTCATAGAGCTGCCATCACCATACAGATCAACATATATACCTGGGGAGCGCAGAGTTATACCTGAATGCATCTACTAAGTCTCAACAAAACTGGATAAATACCCTTTTAGTCATCTATGCCACGTTTGCTGCTCTCGCAGAGATTTTGCGCGCACCTAAGGTCAAAGAGGTCGTGGGTAGCATAGATCCTCTTACTTAGCCATTGCCCCCGCAGTATCTTTCGTCGCTCTTCAGAAAGAAGTTCACCCAGATGTAGCCATGGGAGTTCGGTCATATAGGGTGACGTTTTTTACACCCTACTTGGCGGGACTCTACGAACCAGATCTGAGTCGAGAAACAGCTAAGTTCTGAAAATAAGCCAACCTAACTGGCTTATCTGGGCTGTCAAAAACACCGCTATTTGGCGGGACTCCCAAGGGATATATCTGAGTAAAAGTTTTCAGCAAGGTCATTTCGGACAAAATCATACCCCCAGCTGGCACCGCTGCAGCTCCATCATGCTCCGCTACGAAGAGGTCGACACCGTGGATTTGCTCAGCAACGGAGGGTCGTCGCTCATCGGCGGGAGTATGGAGATGCCTCATTTGTTTTCTAATATTAGCTGCTGTTCACAGCAGATCTTGTCCTTGGCTCTCTAGCTTTATTTGACCTTGGGATCGAGATAACATGGCAATTGTAGAATTTTTGCTCGGTCACGAACTCACTTTTTTTATTTTGTATTAAATTACAGACGGCAATGGCCCTGTAAAATATTAACATGGACATACAACTACCATTTACAAAGAAAAAGATCCCGTTTCTGGTAGTACGTTTATACACCTGACCTAACCAAAATGAAAACTATCTACAAGCGACGAGACGACACTTAAACCTGATATGTGTACCGTATATAGACAAAAGGGTGAAGAAAAAACTAACCTTAATTACAGTTACAAGAACATACACATGTCATGATTCTCGAGATGGGATTACCGGAATCGGCGGAGTGCAACTGGATAAGTGCAAACGAGCACAGGAGATTACAAGGTCCAAACTGAAGATCATTTCAATGCCACCTGAGTACCTAAATTCACCAGACCAGTGTTTCTCATGATTGAATTAGGAACAGATCCGGCACCCTCTGTCCGTCAGTAAACGCACAAAGCACCATATTACTCTTGTGAAGCATTTTGAGAATCATCTTCGCAAATATTTGACGATGATTGGTCCAGGTTGATTATTGCCGGCATCCATTGTTCAGGAATCACGATAAAATAAGCAGACATGGCTTTCCTAAACCGCTTCTTGTACTGCATTGGCGAGACTACCGTTGGAGCAGCATTCTTTGGTCCACCAAGAATGCCAGAAGATTTCACCCATGTCTCAAGGTGCTTGTCCCACGTGTACTGCCTCATAAAATCAATAATTCCCAGGACTAGTTCATGTTTCTCCTCATCAACACCCACAAGTAAGGAATAATCCATTACATCAATTCCCTGAAAGAAAGCCATTACATCCTAAATCAGTTAGCGAAAAAAATATCCTACTACCGGGTGTAGTTACGCCCATGTCTCATCTACTAACATGGAGTAGAATATATATACTACTTTATCACTTTCAGTAAGTCCATATGCTATATAGATGTTTGGCATCAGGGCCAGTTATGAAAGGCTGCCATACAACGGATAGCACTATGTGATATAACGCATTTGTGGAATTGTGATACAGTAACATAGCTCGAGTCAACAGTTGATGCAAAGTGTAAAGATGCTATGGAAATAAATCATAAGCTACACAGAGGGAATAACATCCACCAAGCTCTATGTTTATGCATCCTAGAAAGTACTCATCCGGCAAATATTCAGTGACAAGGTACATAGCAGTTTGGTTTCGTTGTCTATAAAATAGTAAATGATTTTCCACATACTGGCAAAGGGAAGGCATAATCTGCCATCTTATGGCTTATATTAAAGATATTGCATGCATGAAACAGATAACTCTCGTTGTGAGCATCTGAACTTACTGCTAGAAAAGAAGTATCATTCCAAACAGCTCTTTCCAGAAGCCGCTTCGCCTTGTTCCCAACAAAAATTGGTGACGTTGGCATTGCCTCAATTAAGTTCTGATCGAGAAGGACCTTGTTGTTGCTGGAGTCTGCATTATACCTTGATCTTGAAGATCCCTTGAGATCATAAAGCCTCGTAATATTTCGTCCAAATAAAAGATTTTCCATCACAAGCAAATCCATTTTTGATTCCTTACCACCTTTCAGGTGCTTAATTGTAACCTAAGCAAGAGCACAACCTTTTTAGTACTACCAAGTACGGAGGTTAATCTACCTAGCAAGGCTGTAACAAAACAGAAGGGCTTGGAAGCAGAAAATCATTTTCTCTGGAGACTACATATCACATAACTTGCATGGATAGAAAAACTATAATTGCTGCCTGCACTAATAGCATTGTTTCCAAACAAGATTCTTAGCAGCCATTGTCATTTCTCACAAGAAGCCTATACTTACTCAAAGATATTAAATTTCCCTATAATCCAAGGATAAATGAAGTTTCTTCCTCATAATTAATGTGCAATGACAGTGCCAATAAAAATATAAACAGGAGAAATAAAGGTCCTATGAACATACCTGATAGATTCCCAGAATCTTTGCAAGGGATGTAGGGCTTCCGGTGCTTATGGACTCTGACAAATATTTAAAATAATCTGGGCCAAACTGAAGGAATGATTCAAGCTCTGTTTTCGTGACCTGCTTTATTATAAATCTATCATCCAGAGATTTCGCAAAGAACACATTGCTTTTGCCACCTTGTGCTCCCCATTTCTTGCAGCGACTGATAGATCTTATAAAATCTTGCTCTGATGGACAACAAGACCTTCTGAGTGCTTCAAAGCTTTTTGCATGATAGCATGTCACAGTATATTTAACTTTCCCAAGTGGCCCACCATCTTCAAAAGAAACTCTGGAGTGCACTAGATCAGGAGCAATGGACACTCTACTGGAAGATACTGATGAGGAGAAATCGTCAGAGGATCCAAAATCCTCAAATAAATGAAACGGATTAAAATTTCCTGAATCGTATACAGGCAACGGAAGTGAAGAATCTGCACTTTCTTTATTTTTGCTGCTCTCAACTGACATTTGGAAGTGATACATAGGTGAAACAAGTGCATATGAAATTATACTAGTCGGTTCATCATCAAATACCGGGATAACAACATCTTTAGCTCCAGTTGGCAGAAAAAGTCTTGCTCCACCTTGCTGCGATAGCTCGCGAAACAATGAAATGTATACAGGATTGTAGTCGGCCAAGGTCCCAAATGTCGGTGCTGTGCCAGAGTTTGTGTTCAAGGAATTATAAAATGTCATGTATGGCATTTTAAGACAGCTTAGCAAGTCTTCTACTGTATCCCCAGACCTGACAGATAAAGCAGAAGTATGGTGCGGTATTGCCTTAGCTTGTTTTTTTACAGCGGCAGCTGTACCTTCTAGCTGAGCTAGAGGCTTCACCAAGCTTGCATCAGGAGCAGGTCCATTCTCACCTCTCCATTTTGCATCCAGTGTGTCTGAAATGTCAGTAGTTACTGGGAACTGGCCTTCAGAAGAAACTCTACGGACGCCGACGTTGGATTCTTGATGATCCAAATGATCTTTGACACTTGCACTGTTTGTATGGCTGATTTTAGCTCTTGTATTTTCAGTACCATTCAACTCTTCAATGTTTTTCAAGCAAATTTCATAAGATCGATCTTGCTGGTTAAGCCCCTCATCATCAGCATGAAATGGGCTTGGGCACTGTCTCAAGGATCCATCCTCAGCATTTGAAACAACTTCGGTGCCCTTTGAGTTCTTCTCCAACTTTGTGTTTGTATTGGTATCAACTGATCTATCTTCCGAATTCTTATTTCCAACTCGTAAACCTCCTAGAGCATCACAGTACTTGCCACCTGAGGTTGCTATGAAACTTAGTCGTTGATCCCACAAGTAACACAGAAAGAGTAGCTGCCTCCTTAGTTTGTTAACCTCAAGAATATCAATGAATAACTGCCCCTTTCTGATTTCCTTTTTCAGTAGATTCTTTAGTGACTCCTGAAGATGAATGCTCCAATAATCAGAATACTACTTTAGGTTGAGCTTTTCTTTTTTTTCACCGAGCTTAAGTGTGACAATGGTTTCTTAACAAATCAATTGATAAAAAAAGGTAAAAACAAATTTACCGTGAAATCAGCCTTCTCTGCTTGCAGGATATCTTCCAGCTCCACTATGTTTCTTCTTAACTCAAGGATCTTTATATTGCCATCGAAAGAGCCTGTAATTGGCCTTTTCTCTGAAATTTGGTGGAGAGCATTCAGCACTTCAGTGAACAGGAGTTCAGCTGAATCAACCACCTGAGACATAGACTATCAGCATCAGACAGAAACTACCTCGTAAGTGAGCCCATAAAGCTAAACACACTACCTCATTTGCTTCTTGCTCTACCCATTCCTGATGCTGGGAAGTGAAATCAAGCTTTGACGGTGGCAAATAGACCGAGTTAACCTTGATTGATGCATACCGGAAACATGCAACCATTTCGCCGAAGCTGAAATTCAAACATTTAAGATACGGTTTTCACCAATTTGATAAAGTAGAATGGAGATGAGGACATACCCATAGAAACGAAGGCAGTCCCTGTGAAGAGAATGACCACAGCTTGCTACCCTACTTGCTGCTGCATGATTTGAAAAACTAAGTTCCAAAAATTTACCAAGAGATAAGCCCCAGGCAGCATCAGACATCACTATTCTTTTAGTTGCTGGAGGGAGCCCATCATCGCGAGGACAGCGTAAGCATCTATGCCACATCCAGATTTTACCATCATGTTCACCAGGTAACTTCACTTTAAGTTTCCGCACTGATATTGTTAAGCTGCCCTGGGGGTGAACATAGCAATAAATATGGGCCTCCGGTGCCAGCTCACAAGAGGGACAACGATTGCTCTAAAACAAATTGCATAAGTTAAGTAAAATATTTTTTTTGCAAAATAAAATAAAATAGTTAAGTAAAATATTTTTTTTGCAAAATAAAATAAAATATTAAAGACCTCGGTCTAACCTGATTAAATAGCTGGTCGCGCAGAAACCTGCCCAAAGGTTTGTCGAAGTTGCCATAATATTTTATGCGAAGAAGATGTGGCCGCTCACAGATAGCTTCTTTCCAAACACAACGAGAGGACATAGAAACTAATATACTCTGGTTATCGGCAGGAGATGCTGGGATTTCATCCTTTTTTATACCTGGACCATACTTTGAACTGCCATTATCATAAGAAAATTCTAAGTTGAGAGGAGCAGATGGCTTAGCTGCTATCTTCACACCATTCTCAGAATTATGGGTAGATGAAAGATCACATTCAGCAGACACCGAATTTCCAGGATGAGCAGGCAATACACTGAAGCCATTAGCCAGCTCGTGTCTAGTGGTTTCAGGCTGGAGTTCTTCAAACTTCACTTCGCTGCCAACATTTCTAATACAAGAAGGACAATGACATAATGAAATTCTCGACTGCTGAACCAAGGGATCAATATATGATCGAGGGTCCATACCCAGCGAACAGCTTATGTTTCCATTTTGGTCACTGATTTGAACGGATGACGTTTGGGTTGAACCAACTCCCAAGCTTTGGCAGTTTTTGTTATCAGGAAAGCATGATGCTGCTGTTTGGTCAACTATTCTAAAATCATTGACTTCAAAACCATCCTTTCGTATATCAGTTGCTTGCAGGTTGCTGTCGGGTGACGAAGCAGTAGACATTTGTAAAATAGGTATTGTTGAAATGGATCTATCAGCACTGGAAGGTTTATCTGGCAAAGCAACAATAATTGGTGACTTAAGAGGGAGTTCTGGAAGGGTTGCACCTTCGTCCACAAGAAAAGATGTTTCAAGAGCCAAGTGATAGGCTGCGAAGACTCCATATTGCACAACATGCTTCACTTTTTTCAGTTCATCACCATTAGCTCCTTTTAGCAAGATCTACAGAATCAGAGATGGTTAGACATGACCAAGTATTATAACTGAGTCAGCAATTGAACACTTACTGTAAAACCCAAGGGCTTTGGGCAGCCTTCAAAGAACATAAGAGTCTTCAGCATTTTCTTCCCACCTTCTCCAGCTGTCCCATGCTCCTCAATATATTTCTCCACATGGAATAAGTCACAATTGCCGAGCTTTTGGGGTGACAAATAATCAATTGAAGGAACTATATGAGCACCAGTGCAACGGGATATCCTTTCCAGAAGTGGTCTTTTGATATTCAGAACAAGAGAAATATTTTTCTCCAGAAATAAATCCTGAGCATGACGAGAAACTGATTTTTCTACCAATACAACACTTGGTTGGTGTGCTTTGATCTTTGCAACTGCCATCTTCAGATAATCTGTTTCCTGGAGTACAAAAGACGTGAAAATAATCGCCATCAGCAACTCACAATCTATACTACCCTCTCAATGCACTTTGGTTTTACAATATATGCAAGGAAAAATACTCATGGGTAGTACCTGCTGCAGTAAAGTATCAAAACTTGAAAGCAGATTCGATACACGCTGATATTCAAGTGCACCACCAAGAATTATGATTCGTGGCTTTTCCTTCTTTACTGACATACGCCGATGAGCAACATTCTTCTTACAAACAACCCCTCTTACAACCAAACTGGAAAGGAAGAAGTTCACGACAAGACACAAAAACAAATGAGTTCTTAGCTGCAACACTAAAGAAATGCATGAAAAGGAAAGAACTACGAACTCAAAAAGCTGTAAATTGAAAATCAAGTTTGCCATCTGTAGCAGTAGCACTATATGCCATTGAAGTTAAAAAGTAATGTCATATTCTTATGAGCACTGCATAAGCTATAAGGTAAATAAATACTGAAACACATAGATATGCAAAACTCACTAGACTATGTGAAAGTAATGCATGGAGGAGTGATTTTGTTTACCTGTCACTTGGACGGCCACAAGCCAAGCATTTCACCTTTACATAACCACCAGGATCCATTCGTCCTTCTTTGCTGGTATCTGGTCTAAGAAGAGATGCTGCTTCCCAAGACAAAGAAGTAACTATATCTAGCCAACTCTCTTTGCCAGTTTTATCAGCCAATGGCACCTTTTCAGCCTGAAGAAGTTGAGAAACCAATGCCCGAAAATGCCCATCAACAATATCTTTCATGGCTTTCTTGTGTTCCTCAGCAGATTTATCTCTACTACGACAATGTCCAGTGCCAAAGCTGTTTGAGCGCAGATACCCCCATTCTCCTGTGGCATCCTCCCCTTCATGATCATCACATGGATCACCTTCATGGTCATCCTCTTCATCCTCGGCTTCAGGAGCTAGCCAAAGTGAGTTGTTGTTTTCAAAATCCACAAGTTCATTTTCCACATCCATGCTGTACAGGGAAGAAGATCGAGCATTGCACTCCTCACTATTATCGATGATATGATCTCCCATCTTATCAATTCCTACAGAAGTAACTAAGGTCGCTGTATCTTTCCAGGGGGATACAGATTCTTTAGCAGCATTGCCACAGACAACTTGATGGTCATCAAAACACATAGGTCCATAGTATTCTTCGGATTTTTCTAAGTGGTGTACTTCCGAATCCGAGCGAAAAATTGTGTAGTCATCATCTTCATCATCACTCCTAGAAGAAAATAAATATTTCATTTAGTCACAGGAACGCAACTTGCAATTTTGAACTCTGATTTCGAGTCGAGCGACTAGTCGAGACTAGTCGACGACTAGTCGATGAGTCGCCAAAAAATGTCGACTCGACATCTCGACTCGAGTCGAGCGACTCAATCGACTAGTCTCGACTAGTCCAGCCTTTTGAGTCGAAAACGACTTGAAGTTGGCCCGCCTGTCAGATTTTTTTCCAATATGTTTTCCCAGTGCCCCCCGTGAAACCTAATCGCATCAGTTTCCCCCCACCTCCCGAGCCAAAAGCTGCTTTGGCGCTCGTTGGCTCTCTCCCTTGGCCGCCGCCGCCCAAGATCCAGCCGGCCGGCACCGCCGCCCCAAGATCCAGCCGGCCGCCGCTGCAAGGCCATGGCTCCTGACCCTCTCCTCCACCGGCTCCTTCCTGGTCTGCTTCTCCCTCCGCCCGTCTACTGCTGATCTGCTTCTCCCTCCTTCACGGGCTGCTGCTCTGCTCTGCCGGCTACTGCTACAGGTAACTAGTATCCTCTTCCTCTCTGTTCTAGTGCTTCTGCTTGAGGGCTTAGCGCTCGATTAGGTGAACAAACAAGTTAACTGGAGTTGTTTTCCTTCTACCACAGATTCACAGCAAGCACCATGGCCCAGCCAGAGATAGCCCAGGTTGTTCGTTCAGCTCAAGCTGCACAAGAAGCTGATGAGCACTATGACCCATTCAAAGAACCTAAGAGGAGGCCATCAAGGAGCAAGGATCCAGCTAAAATATAGTAATTCTATAGTACATATTGCTAAAATACTCATGTCGACTAGTCGACCATGAGTCTCGACTAGTCACGACTAGTCAAGAGTCGCTACCCTGAATGACTCGTCGACTCATCGACTCGAAAACCATGATTTTGAATACAGTATACCATTTATTTGTTCAGTTTGATAGTTCCTCTGTGCAGTACTTTCCAGAGAACGGAACTTGAAAAGTAAGTTAACTGTTCCAAATTCTGGAGCGCTTACTATCACGTAAATTCATCGCATCCGGCTTATCATCAAGATCATCAAGTAACTACACGACATGATAATATCAAGCATTTGTATTGTTGCTTCATACGGTGTAATCATCTTGTTTTGGCACAAAGGAGCGTGAGCAAGTTACCAGTTTAAGTCAATGAGAAAAGGATAAAAGGAAGTATTCAAAATGTACTATTGGATCAGCACCTTCCATCTTCTACATGTTTCAGAGATGATGATTAACAGTGCTACTGATTCCAGTCACCTTTGTTGGTTAACCATATGAAGCAAACACCATATGGATGTCCAAAAATGTATTTCAAACTGGAGCAAGTACTTATTCAAAGAGCTCTCATATTCAAACTAGACACAGGTTCCATATAGGCATGTAACAAAAACGATGTTAGTCTCAGGCTTTAAAATATTGAGAATTGCATTCAAAAGGAAAAATACTACGGCCAAATAAGTAACCGCCTCTAGCTCGATGCCTTTACCGAAATCTGAGAACACATGTATCAGAATTTATAAGGTAATCTAGGTTACTGATGGCCAACTACCTCAAACAATCTTTCTTTGTCCACGACATTGTATAAGGTTATTAGTATAGTTTAATTTTCTTCAGAAAGAAGTTAGTAATTTATTTTGTTGATGAACAAAGCCAGAAGCCTGAAAAAGTCATACCTATTCAAGCAAAAGCTGAATGGATCGGAAGGATTGTCCACATAAGGCACATGGTCCATGCCCTCACCCGGCTCCATCACAGCATGCTGCTTCTCCAGAGAAGCATCAGGCTCGCCACCGTCGCCGTCCACCGGCAGGGATCCAAAGTCGGTGCAGCTGACATTCGCGTAAGACGACATCTGGCCGTTGGTCACCGCGCTGCTACGCCCGGTCGAGCATGACTTGTCGCTCCCAACGCTCGCGGCGGACGGTGATGGGCTCAACACCGGGCTTGACGGCTGCGATGTGTCCCTCCGCGCCGCCGTTTGCTCCTCCAGCCAGCGCTTAAAGCAGTAATTGCATACTCTGATCCGTTCGCCGTCCTCCCGCGCGGCGTCCCCCGGCGTGCGCGGCACGGAGTTGGCCGTGCAGCGGGCGCAGAAGACGCGGCCACAGTGGCGGCAGTGGTGGCGCCGATTCAGTATGGTGAACTGCGTATCGCAGTCGTAGCACACCCGACAGCTCTGGTCGGGCATCCAGAAATCCCTGGACAAGTCATGCGGCTGCGCCGCCAGCGGCACAGCAGGAGCCGCAGCCTTCGGCGCAGGCGGCGGCGAGTGCTCTCCGCGCCGCGGCATCCACGACTTGACTGCTCCGAACAGCTCAACGAGCCGCCCCTCCGGCGATCCCATCACCCAGGCCACGCGCACCACCACCACCGCCGCCTGCAGCAGCCCCACCCCTCATGCTCAACACAGCGGCGCCCCAATTCGCATGGCCCTCGCCGCTTCTAGTACCAGAGGCGTCCCCCACGCCCCGTCCTCGACACGCCACCAGATCAGATCACTTCAATTGGCAGCAACATACACAGCTCGTTGGCCGAATTGGGAACAGCAACTTCAAGCTCGCCACGAATCCGGCGGCGCTGGATCGAACTGGAGAAACGGGAATTGAAGAAGGGGGAAAGTGATTTCGTTTTAAGACAGAGCGAATTTTGGTTGGGATTAGGAGTTGATGTGGGTTCCAGAAGAGCGCCAGTGAAGCACGGGGCTGGACTTCCTTGAAGGATGCGGATTCACGTGGCAGGGATAGAAAGGAAGAAAAGACCCACGTGAATGGGTATTTTTTGAATCTTTTCCTACTTTAATTTGAGAATTGTCTCCCGTTTTTATTGGTCTTGCTTTTTATTAATTTTCCTTTCCTCATAATTTAGTGATTCATGTCTTCCGGCAACAGTCTATCTAGAGTTTTTTTCAGAGTTAATAGAAAACCAAGTTATATTCACAGACACAAACTAAAAGATAGACAGGGAGAAAATGGTTATCGTGAGACCCCAAAAGATTTAAAAAACGATTTTAGGATTTTCTGCACACACCAAGACAGCGGCCACTGCCCAACTCCATCGTCGCCAACGCGCACGCCGGAAGAGACGTCGAGTTTTCACCATTGCCATATCCAAATAAACGCCGGAAGAGACGCGCACAATAGATGCACCACCTTCCGACCAACATTGTTACTCTAGAGAAACCGGCCGTCAATGCCGTTGAGGATAATAGCAACGCGCTGACGACACACCGAGAAGCTAATCTCATCGGATCTGAAGACGGTGAAAGGACCAATCTACCAGCTCCACGACGCCGACGATTAGAACATCGTGAGATGGGGAGAAGCAACGACATCTTATTCCAAGGTGAAGCGACGCCCGTGCAAAAATCTAGGTCAACAATACCTACTCGCCACCGCTGGCGTTGCGGCCCTTGACCAAAGACGAGTGGCAGCCGGTAATTGATAAGACGCTGGCCACGGTGCCGGCTTGGCAGAGAGGGATGATGGCTCGGCGGGAAGGCTGATGCTAGTCAAAACAATGATCGCGGCTAGACCAATTCATCACCTGTTGGTTTCTGTGGCTTCGGTTTGGATGCTTGAGGAAATTGAGAAGGGGATGAGGTCTTTCTTCTGGGCTGGGAAAGAGCAGGCAAACGGCGGCCAGTGCTTGGTGGCGTGGGAGAAAATGTGCCTGCCGAAGAAATTTGGTGGCCTAGGAATCAAGGACTTGCGCCTTCAAGGCATTGCGCTTCGAGTTCGATGGGAGTGGCTCCGACGCACCGACCCCAATCGACCATGGCAGGGGCTGCCAATCTTGAAGGACTCGGAGGCAGAGGCGGCGTTCCAAAGTCTGGTTCAAATTCAGATGGGGGATGGCTCGACGGTCCTCTTCTGAAAGGACAGATGGGTGCAGGGACGCTCCATCCGTGAGTTGGTGCCAGAGGTCTGGGCCCTGGCTTCTGAGCGTGCGAGAGCAAGCAGAACGGTGGCACTGGGTGTGCGAAACAATGCATGGCTTGAGGACTTGACAGACACGCCGAGCGATCCGGCTATAGCGCATCAGCTGGTACGGCTGTGGCTAATGATCGCCGGAGTTCGATGCACAGCAGGGGTGCCGGATAGCTACAGCTGGCCTTGCTCGTCGTCAGGAGTGTATAGTGCAAAGTCTACCTACGAACGACTGTGCATTGGGAGGGAGCGTTCAGCGACGGCGGAGTGCACCTGGAGTACCTACGCGCCACTCAAATGCCAGATTTTCATCTGGCTTGCTCTCATGCACAGAGTCTGGACCTCAGATAGGCGTTTCCGTCATGGACTACAGGATCAAACGTCATGCTGTTACAGTTGTCTGCAGGAGGAGGACACAATCGAGCATGTCCTAATGCAATGCGTGTACGCACGTGAGGCCTGGTATATTTGCTGTCGAATGCTGCAGGTGAATGTCAGGGTGCCGGAGTCCACTGATCGCTTGGAGCAATGGTGGCTTCGGGAGCGCAAGCGCTTCTCAGGAAAACACAAGAAGAGATTCGACACGGCGGTGACTCTTGTTTGCTGGTCGATTTGGAAGCAGAGAAACGCTAGAGTCTTCAATAACGTACGACAACAGTGTACTGCCTCTGAATTGGCCCAGCGTATTGTCGATGAGCTGAGGGTTTGGTTCAGAGTGCGAGTTCGTGGAGGAGGGAGTATCACGATGGCGCGAGAGTAGGCTTTAGATTGGAGTGTTGGAGTTGTACCGAGCCCTGTTTCGACAGGTGTTTGGTTATTGTAAACTTTTTATTCTGCCTTCTATATAAATAAGGTGCGCTCTTGGCGCACTCTCAAAAAAAAAGGTCGAAGCGTCGAACTCCCCGTCCCTTTTGTCGCCAGGACGGTAGAAGAAGGAGGCAAGGACCCATGGCCTTGGCGCGGAGGGAGGGAGCAAAGTGGTCACCGCATTAGTCTCCCACACTTATAGGAAAACCCTTAGAGTAGTCCTAATATAAATGACGTCTCTTTTTTCTACACGCCACACTTGTAGGAAAACCTTTGATGTTCGTGTACCACCATCAGGGTGTGGACAGGGATGCCAGGACACTAATACGTGGGACCCATGTGGCCACCTAGGCGAAAAGTGTCAGTGGCGTGTGGTGTGGGTGACACGCCACTAAGAATCTTTGCATCGGTGGCGCGTCCAGCCAACGCGCCAGAGGTAGCTGGCGCGTGGTGGCATGTAATCCGTATCCACACACCACTACAATCCAAACGTCGTCGTGTAAACACATCTTCTGGACACGCGTCGCGACGGCGCAGATTCACACACTGCCACCTCGCTCCCTGACGTAAATAAGGGCATCCATGGCCAGCGTTAAGAAAAACCCTTCCCCTTGAATTCTCGTTGCACACCCTCTCTGTGAGGACCCCGGATTAGCTATCCGAGATACTCGTTATGTTTCCTGCAACAATCCCATGATCAGTCTGTTGTTGCACATAACTCGATTTGGCATCACAGGACATCCATAAATACCGAATAAATATACTTACGTGATTGAAGTCATAAGCTTCAACAGGTACTTGCAGCGGAAATCACCAAACAACGTGGAGCCCAAGTCATTCGCCTTAACCCTACAGGCAGCTGACTGGGAAGCGCCCTAGTTCGCAAAGACGCCAGTGAACCCTTCTTCTTGGACTGCTCTTTTTCTAAAATCTGGCTAAGACAATAGCCAGGGACGAAACCAATATGAGTACATTTGATTGTACTCGCAAACTACCCCAACTTGAGCATGCACTAGTTTTGATAATCTTTAAAACCTTTAGTTTTAGAAATACGTCTCTATATCTTATTGAAAAAAAGAAGAGTAGATCTTATATCCTTGTTGAAGGCAAAATAATTTGAAAAGTAGTTTCTCAATATCTTGGTTGGAAACAAACCCTTTGGAAAAATAGTTTTCTCACCATGTTTGTTGAAAAGGGGTAAGAAGTCTTTTTAAACCTTTTTCTCGAAAATATACCTTTGGTTGAAAAGGTAAGAAATCTCTTTTAAAACTTTTTCCTCGAAAATTACCATCTTGTCCGTTTCTCCAAAACTCCTCCTTTCCCGAACATAGCCCCTTCAGGGTCACTCATTTTCCAGCAACCTCATACCAACTCATTGGAACAGGTATGAAACATCATCTCCACTTCAATTTCATTTTAAACCTAAACACTTTTCAAAACTTGCAAAGCTTGCACATGGTCTTAGTAGTTCTTCCCAACTGTCCATATCCGAGGACTCGGCTATTCGAATAGTTTTTACCCTCTGCAGAGGTAGCACGCTTTTCCCACACCCATCCGGTCACTCATCGTGTCAGCCACGTCCCGCCATACCAGGGGTATGCGAAGTTGAGTTTCCGGCCGTAGCCTGTCCTTTGCTCATGCTAGTATAGGACCCTACCTCTACGAAATATTCCATCGACACTTAAATCCTCAGAAACTAAGTGTGAGGACTCGTAGTTCTGCCCGGCGAATTTTAATGGCCCTACAAATCCTCTATCTCCAATTCAATCATGACAGCCCTTAGGCGTGCCCTTAGGCGTTCTTCTCTTTAGAGGACCCGGTCAGGGGGTAGGTCCTCAGACCATCCCCTCATGGAGCAAGGTTATCCTCGTTATTGAGGCATCCAGTACTA
Source organism: Poa pratensis (assembly GCA_947311845.1). Classification (NCBI taxonomy): domain Eukaryota; kingdom Viridiplantae; phylum Streptophyta; class Magnoliopsida; order Poales; family Poaceae; genus Poa; species Poa pratensis. Next base: position 5,789,881 of record CAMZMU010000044.1, on the reverse strand, counting down.
ACACGAGCAAATTATATGACTACGCCCTTGCCCATATGTGGGTAAATGTGGTCGCACAGATTTTCGGCTGGGGATGTAAGTACAAGGACACAATGTGCATTTTCATAAACATCACCATTCTCCATTTCTCCATTTCACACCGACATCTCGGCATACCATAATTCATCAATTTTCAAAGGAGTTTTGAATAAACAATGTTTTTTTCCATCCTATAGTTTATATAAACAAACTGATATTTCTACATAGAGTGGCAAAATAGTTTTTCATAAACTTTTAAAAGGTTTTCAAATCATTTCCAATTTTCATAGCAAAATACTTTTAACCAAAACTTGGGTGGATCGTAATCTCACCAAAGGTTTCATAGAAGGTTTTTGAGTAAAAACAAATACATTTGAAAACTGCAACTACTAACACCTCTATAGGGTGTCTCATAATTTTGTGAAAAGGGTTTTCAAAATCATATTTTAGTGGCAAACACCACTTAAATCACTCAAGCTTTTTAAGTAAAACATGTGAATCAAAATAGATGTATATAGATGCAAGCTCAGTGAAGTAGCTTGCCTGGTTTCAGCATAATGTCCCTGGACTTCTCCTTGTTGATCAATAAATAAAAATCCCATCCTTCCTCGATCAATTCTCTCCAAGTACCACTCCGGTAGCGTTATTATCTAGCGTCGCAAACAGAGAAATAAACAACAATCAATACACCAAACAAAACCACAAGTGGTACACAAACAAATAACAACCACAAGCATCAAACTAATCATTCAAGCAACCAACTAGGATCTACACTTACAAGGGCCTTATACTAATCAGTAGTCTAACACTTATACACAAGCTAGGGCCATAGATCTCAAAATTATCTTAGGCAAGGATGAGCAACTAACATCTTTATTTAAACAGGAAGTACTTCAGACAAAAGTTAAGTCACCAATCAATCTCTACAAGCCAAAATACTTCACCGCACATCAATCACTCAATCTTCAAAAGGGAAAACAACCACTCACATCTAGTTGGCAAAAAGGTTACTGCAAACATGCTTATGGTTGAGAACCCTACTTTTCAATCAGAAAGCAATGGAACCAGTGGGTGTTCCACGTTCATAACAAGGCATTAAGAGGTTAAATATCCTCTGGCTATAATAGGAAGCTTACTAAAACAACAACACAACATAAGGCTACTCATGCTAGTGAGTCCTAAATAATTATAACTATTCCCCCAACTAAACATGCTTTGCTAAGGACCAAATAATAGGTAACAAGGGATGACATGCTACAATATCAGTAGCTATGAAATGCTACTGATGTTTAAGCAATATTTTCAAAAATCAAACCACTCAAGGAATTTCATCCCCAAACAATTCCTAAACCTAGGAATATTCTAGGAATTAACTACACTAGTAGTATTACTCTTAAATAAACATATGCAACACCAACTTTTCTAACATGCCAAAGATATGAGCTAACACACACATATCAGAGAGTACAACACCTATGCATGCTAGAAATCACAAATAAGACACTAATACATTCCACAAAATTAAATAAACTATAAACAAGAATTAACAGAAAAAGCATTAAAACTAGTTATGCACACCAAAAATAATATATAGCTCTAACAATCACACCAAGCTAGGATTAGGTACCCCTAATCATACAGAAGTCCACACAATTGGATTCACATCAAAATCTGTCACCAAATAATTTACAAAATTGCTAGAAAGGCTCTCTGGTCAAATACCAAAGTGGATGTCATTTTATTTAGGAAGCTCATTTGCATAAGAGGCAAATTGCTACTGCTAGGTATGACTTAGATCTTTCGAAATCAGTTGAGTTTGCATTAATAGCTATCTTAGAAAAATAGTTATTGATATTTTGGTGAGGAGCAGTAGTTCTGGCTCACATTTATTTTCTCCAAAAACATTTATCCAAAAGTAGATCTGCAAGTTGGGTGTGGTCAAGAACTTACAGAGGTACTACCCTGAATTTTGGTTTGGTCAAAAATGCATTTTTCATATTTTATATTGATTTATTCCAGCAGTCAAGTTTCTGCCCAATTTTCAAATTAATAAACACAGGAAAAAAAAACTGCACGCGGGTCAGATTTGAAGTTGGGCCGGCCAACAGTAGCCAAAACGGCCCACGGCGGTCGCACGCGCGGAACGCGGCGCGGGAAGGCGGCGTTCAAAGGGGACCGTTGATCTGCCGATCGACGGTTCCGGCTCTTCGTCCTTCTCTCGACGGCGCACGCACAGGAGAGGGAGAGAGAGACCTCGGGACGAGTTCGGGGCTCACCGTAGGAGGGCCGGGAGGTGGCGGCGAGGACGTGGGGCGGTGGAGGAGGTTCGGGGCGTCTAGCTGGCGGCGCTGTACAGCTCGGGGACGTCCAGAATGATGGCGGCGAACACGGCGGCTTCCTCGGACGTGGTCCGTCGCCGGCGAGCTACTGGGTGGCCTCCTGTGCATGGAGAAGCAAGGGGAGAGGGCGGTGAGGGTTGTGCGTCAACATAGAAGAGAAACAAGAGAAAGAAGAGAGAGGGCAGAGAGCGGCAGCGTGGCCGTGTCGTCGTTCACCCTCGGCTGTGGTCGAGCGAGAACTTGCTCGGCCATAGTAGAGGCATGGCGACGGCGCTGCAGCCTTCCTGGCAGGGAACGAAAGAGGGTGGAGCAAGGGGAAGCAGAGGGAGTGAGCAGAGAGAGGCAAGTGCAGCCTCGGGTGGGGTTTAAAAGGAGGCGGAGGTGAGCACGGCACGATGAGAGAGAGGGAGACTAGGGAGTGTGGGAGTGGGGTGGCGTACTGTCGGCGACCTTCGGGAGGGAGCATGAGTGCAGAGGAGCACGGCAGCGTGTGGCGTGGAGCAAGGAGCACGGCGGTGGGTGGAGCACGGCAGCGTGCGGGAGGTGTCAAGGGTTGTCCAGGGTGCAGGGATGAGGTGAAGGGGAAAGGTTCTCCCCCTGCCAACGGCACGGTAGCCACGCCACGCCATTGACCTGCACCAGACGTGGAGGAGAAGGGAGAGGGCAGGCGCGGCGTGAGGAGCACGGCGGCGTGCCGTGTTGCTACGAGTGACAGGAAAGAAGAAGATGGTTTTGCGAAAACCCCCTGCAGTTTCCTGCTTTCTAAAACCTTTGCTTTTCCTTTAATTCCAGTAGCTATTTAGGGATTTTATTGGGGCACTAAACTTTTTAGAAATATTCTGAAATTATTCATGTAACCTCCCCATAACATGTGGAGGCTCCACAAAAATTGGTGTTTCAAAATAAAATATTTTGGACAGCATTTGTTCATAGGGTTTGATTTTGGCATTTTTGCCCATTTTGAAAAGACGATTAGAGGTGATAAATAAAAGGGTCAAGAATAATTGTTTTTGAAGTGAGAAGAGATGGTTCATGATATAGAACACAAAACTGGTTTTTATATACCTTGTATTTTGAAAGTATTCATCATTTCATGCGAAATAATGAAGTTGGATTTTGAAACGGTTTTCAGGAATTTCAATAAGGACTAGCCATGAAGAGCTCATGAGAATAAGGGTGGGTTGATCTCCAAAACTTTAACCAACAGCTTAGATGGAGAGTGTGGATGTCAAGGATGGGTGGTGTGGTGGTGCATTGGCACATAGGCCAAATCTCCAATAATCACAGGGTGAAAAGATGGTATTAAATACAGGAGCAAATGGCCACTACTTTGATTAGGCCACAAAGTGAAGATGGATAAATAAGCAAACAACTTCAAATCTTTTCAATTTTTGATTTGATATGGAAGATGAGATGGAGTAGATGAGATATACCAGGATGCATTTCCAACATGTCCCAGATTTAACCAAATGGTAAGGGTCTGGAAATGCTATCTGACAACAGGAGTGAAGATAGGTCCAGAGATGTACTGGTCAAGGTTCCTTCAAGGGTTTAAGATATGCAAGGTGGTGGTGATGCTCATTTAGGTCACACATGACCATGAGCATGTCAGGGGTTTTTCTCAAGATTTTCAGTGTAAGAATAAAATAGGGCTTTTGAGTATCCTTTGAATCAAAAGAATAAAATAGGATTTCATAGTTTAAATAAAATTAAGGGGTAACTATATACTTTTGGAGAAGAGAGGGGGATGAGAATGAGGTGGGCATCTTTTTACCTCATCCATGGAATTTAATTTCATAAAGAAAATATTTGCTTGAGAGAAATAGAGAGTGAGGTAGATAGATTAATATATTAAGATCATTTCTCTAACTCATGATCTTAACTTCTATTGGTTGAATAATTTGAGAAGTTTGTTTTAAGTTTAAGTCACATTCCAAATTAGTTGTCAAAGGTGTTTTATTTTAGTGTTTAAGCACAACAAAGGAATCACCCACACAAGCAACAAACACAACAAGATCAACATCACAACAACCACAAGGATGATGCATTCAAGACAAACAAGTCACACAAAGTCAAACATAGCAATGGGAAGAGAAGAAAACAATCATCAGTGAAACATTTCAAAAAGTTTTTGTTGGTTCTGAATTTTGGGGTCTGGTAAAACTAAGTTTTTCTTGGTTCCAAAATTTGGGATGTTACACTCTCCTCCTCACTCTTCAGATCTCGCTACTCTCTCCATATGCATCGTTTCGTCCGCACAGTGAGCCGCTCCAGTGGGCGCGGCGAGGTGTCTTGCTCGAAGCCGCCTTCCTCCGCGTCGGGCCCTCGCCGTCTAGCTACTGTCGATCCCGGAGGCACGTGTCCACGTCCACCACAAGTCCCCAACACTATTGACGCCCGGTTGCCGGCTGCCGGCTAGCTGGACGACGAATCCCGTACAAGTCCCGGTGGCGCCGCAGCTCGAGGGGTAGGATCGGCTTGACTACATCAAGAGGTTGTGGCAGAACATGCCATGGGAGCAGCAGCTCCATCCCAAGTACTCTGTGTCGTCGCGTGATTAGGACAAAGTGGTGACGACGGAGCACGCTGCCCGACAAGGAAGCTCCATCCTCTCAGACGGCAAGCGGTCGCCGCCCGTTGAGTGGCTCGTATCCGAAGACGAGCTGCACTCCAACGGAATGTACGGCAAGCCGGAAAAGGAGGAAGTGGTTCGGTTGAGCAACGTCGACGACGAGCCCATCGGGCAGTGGGGTGGCATGTAGGCGACAAACTCGCGCCCACAGTTGCCATTCTCCTCATTCTTATAGACCAACCGCTTAAGAGACTCGATGTGTGGTTAGTGAGGGCATCTTGTCATCGGCACAGGACCATACCGCGTCCATGTTGGGTTGGAGGCCGAAGTGGAGCTAGACATTCTCGCCGGCCGGCGTTGCCGTGCTTTGATGTCAGGATAAGAAAGGGGAGGCAATGGCACAGGCACGGGCGCGGGGCTAGCTCAGGCTCCCGTCTTGTACATGGATAACGCTGATGTGGAGAAGTTGTGAGTCCCGTGTTGAGGTGGACAAACTGTGGGTCCTGCGCTGAGGTGATAAGTGGTGGGTCTGCACAGAAACGTATGAGCTCGGCTCACATAATTAAAAATGCTAACGACCAGTGTAGACTTGTCTCTTGCGTTTAAGGGCTAAAGAGGACCACGTCGGGCCTCGGTTATTTGGGACTTCTGAAACATCGCACGAGAGCTTTTTTGGCTAACTTCGTCACTTTCCTTCCAATATACATGAAAAATATCGCACTGCAGCTATTGAACCCCGCCCCATGCACCACAGCTGGACCTTTCCTTTTCTGGTTCTCTCCACTACAGTAAGCAGGGCAGCCTGAAAGCCATCGACATCTCTTTCGCGTCTGATTAGCGCATCCAGCCGCATCTCCTCTCTATAGGCAGCTTTATGGTACCTTTTACTGGTGCTAGGAGAGGGACCAGTATGGTTTGTTCGACGGTTCAGATTTAGAGTCCGAGATTCAGCCCAGCGAGCCCATTAACAGCAATTCACTGGAAAAAAAACTTGAGCGCAATTGTAGTTCTTAATTCTTTTCGCTCCGAGTCTGGCGCCTGGCTGAAGCTGCGATGGCCAAGGCTCTGGTGGCCTTCTACCATCTGTTCGGCCGTCTCGGCGCATGTACGCTGAAGGTCAGCCAGAGATCGATTACTCCGGCCAGGGCGCTCTCTTGTCGTCGCTCACTCGACCTGGCCGTCGGCAACTTCCAGTCGTCGCCGGAGCTAAGGAGTAAGGAGGCTCTTTGTTCCCGCGTCGACGTCCGGCCAAGCCTGAGGCCGCCGCTCTCGAACGGGTACTTCGGAAACGGGATCATCATGCTAGGCGGTGCCCTCGGAGGATGATCAGCCGACGGCCTCCGTCGCGGCGGCACCATCTGTCTTGACTACTTGCAGATGGCCGGCAACCTTCCTCCAAAAGCATGCCGGAGACTGATGTGAAGCTGACCAGCTGGCTAGGCATGCCGGCGTACAGCTCCGATTTCGGGTGAGAAAACCTCTGGTGATGGGGTCGACGGCAGCGTGCGGATCCTCATGAACGGGTCGACGGCAGCGTGCGATTTTCAAGGTTTTCGAGTTGGAAAACAAAAGCGAACCGCACGTCAGGTCTTGGGTTGGTCTATCTACGATTTTGGGCCGGGCCCATCTGCTATGCGCTGCCAATTTTAGCACCAGTATGTATCGTACTGGTCGTTGTTTTGGCACTAGTATGAATTGTTGTGAACCTTTGGATGGACGAAATTGGAGGGCTGTTATTCATTTGGAGTACCATAAAACCCCTCCTATAACGATACTTTTCATCGATCCCTCTGTGTGATGTGCTTGTGTTTTTCGTTTTCTTCGTTCATTCAATTTTGATAGGTCTGTTTGTGAAATTATATAAAACCCAAAAAACCGAACCGATTGGTTTGGTTAGACCACCAAATGCCCGTGCCTACCCAAGACTACGCGAGAAGATTCAAAGATTATACTGGAGACTTTTTGAGAAACTTGTCCAAGGGGAAATATTAAAAATAGATTTGTATAGATCCTAACCCAACTAAGCATTTACCTTTTGTCCAAAGTCCGCGTCCCTGCGAGATGGGAGGACCCTCTAAACCACCTTTGTTTGGCATATGTTTAAGGGGTATAAATACCCCATTCATGAAAGCAACACTTTGATTTCTCTCAATTTTCAGTTCTAAACAAAACTTATAGGCAGATTTAGCACTAGCTCAAACATTTTTGTGTGAGAATAAGATGTGCCACATATTAATTAATGGCATAATAATCAAGTATCACTACCTATTATATGGGTGGGCTTTTAGATTGGTAAAAAATGAGTTGGCAACCACATATATATAAGCACCCGGCCTTTGAATTTACCACTGTCAGGGCGAAGATGCGGGGGGAGGGGAGGGGGGGGGGGGGGGGGGGGGGCAGGGGCAAGACTCCCCCTCCCCTAAATGGTTTGCCCCGTGATGATTTTGAATATGCGCGACTGGTAATAAACTACTCTCTCCGATTGGAAATGATTGACACATATTTGTCTCCATACGGATGTATATAGAGTATAGACATATTTTAGTGTGTAGATATGTCCGAATTTTGACAAATCTTTGTCAACCATTTCCAATCGGAGTGAGTACTATATCCATGTGTTAATGACCGGAAGTAATCCCTTAATAAGCTTATTTCTTAATAAGCCTATTATTGATTAATATTTCCATTCGCACAGAAGCAAAAAAGCCCAAATACAACAAACCCATGTACTGTTTAGTCCATTGTGGACAAATCAGATCGTGGACAAATTGATACAATATGAAAATATATTTTATGACGGGTCGAATGATATTGACTTGGTATTGCAAATGCTGGTATGTTTTTGCACAAACTCGGTCAAAATTTATAATGTTTAACTTAAGAACAATCGTAATATGCGGAGTGAAAAGGACCGGAGCTAGCGAGTATCGTATTGTTTAACAATCGTAATATGCGGAGTGAATACAATACGATACTAGTAAGAACAATCGTAATATTGTATTCATGATACTAGTACTGCACGCCACTAAGGCACCGCTACAGATGAAGAAAATAATCGAGTACTCCCGGCACTTCATTCATAGACAACATTAATCTGTCCCATGCATGTCCCAGTCAAGAACCGCAACCCAGTAAACAGCTATAGTATCTCCGTAAATTATGTCTGAGGCATATAATTCCATTCTAACAAATATTTTTTCCATAGGAGTAGTGTGCAACGAGTAAAACAAGCAACAACCAGCTCTGTACCCCAGGGAGTGGGATGATCAAGACGCGAGTCCGGCCGTGAACCTGACGCCGGTGGGCGGCAACCACATGTTTCCCTCGATGAACTGCGCGACGGTGAAGTTGCTGGCCTCCGCGGTGCTCGTCATCACGTGGTGCCCCGGCCACTTGACCCTCCCTGCGACGGCGGCGCTGGGTCCCGTGTTCATGTACTCCCCGTAGTAGAGCGTGTCGAGCGCGAACTGGCCGTCCCACGCGAGCCACCCCTCCGGCCGCACCACGGCGCCGATGTACGACTGCATGAACACCACCTGTGAGTACTCCTTCCACGGGCGGCCGAGGTAGGTCTGGGTGGCCTTGGTCTGGTTGGCGCGGAGGAGGTCGTCGTGCGCGGAGACGTTGCAGAACTGGAATGCGAAGCCGGTGTTCATGGTGCCGTTGACGCGTCCCTGCGCGGTGACGGAGTTCTTCTGTTCCGGGAGCGGGAGGCGCGCGAGGAGGGTACAGTTCTGGAACACGGCGGCGGCGTTGCCGAAGACGAAGTCCACGGTGCCGGTGACGCGGCAGTCGCGGTAGAACTGGCGGAGCGAGTGCGCGTAGAGCGTGTCTTGGTACCCCTCGAAGGCGCAGCGGTAGAAGACGGAGAGGTCGGAGTCGCACCGCAGCGCCACCGCCTGGTGCTTCGCCGGCCCCGCCGTGTTCTCGAACGTCAGGTCCCGCGCGATGAACCCCTTGCCGTTCACGGCTGCAATGCAATGGATACACCGTAAGCGCCACATAAGACACAAAATAATAATCAGGTAAATCGATGCTATTGATCACAGCTAGTATGAAAAATTAATACTACTGCACAGTATTAATCCTACCTCAAAAAAAAAAAACCTGCCGAATAATTCTTGTGTCGGTGATCTCCCACAGTCCCACTGATGACTGCTGTTGTACTACGTGTCTGTCGGGGAGCAAAAGGAGAAGGAAAACAACGTGCTCGTCAGCAGCTCCTTCCCACCGTAATCACAGCGAGGTCTTCTCCCCGTTGCTGTGCCCTTTGTGGTCTGTCTCTCGCTCTTTATGGTTGTGAATCGGAAAAAAAAAAGAGTTATGGATCGCTGTTTATTTGTGCACGCTGCACGGCGTGTCCCAGAGACATGTTCTACGCGTAGACTAGTAGAGCTTGACAGGGCCCATGTTGAGCCAACCAGCAGGCAGCCGAGAATGGATATTGGCATTGTTCATTGAATTTCGTTGCAAGTTGCAACAACCAACTGGAAGCTATAGTAGCTGTGTACTAATTGAATGCCTAGCTAGCTGCATGTTAGAGCATCTCCAAAACAGACGCGCCAAAAACGCCGTGCAGGCGAAATACCGGTCGTTTCCCGCGCGCGGGGCCGGTTCGCGCTCTCCAGCAGACGCGGTAAAGTTCCGCCGCGCGGGAAAACGGTATAGCGCCGCGCGTCCAGCGCGCTGGACACAAACGCGCCACGCAACCACCTCTCTCTCCCGCGCTGCTATGGATAGTTCCAATCTTTTCCCCACCTCCGCCTGCGCCGCGCCGCCGCCACCATGCCGCCGCGCTGCCGAAGCCAATTTGGCTACCGCGGCGTCCGCGCGCGCCCGAACGGCACCTTCACGTCGGAGATCCGGCCCGGCGAGGAGCGCGTCCAGCTCGGGACGTTCGAGACGGCGGTGGAGGCCGCCCGCGCCTAGGACGCGGCAGCGTGGGCGCTCGGCCGCTCGCGCCGCCAGATGAACTTCGACGACTGCCGCAACGCCGAGGAAGCGCGCAACATGGCGCCGCCGCCGCGCCTCGTCACCGACGAAGACCGCCGCCTCCACCGCCGCCGAGCGATGCTCAGCCTCGTCGCGGAGCGGGACCAGCGCGCGGTTGCGGACTGGTACCGGAGCCACCCGCGCGAACACCAGCTCGAGGTGGAGCACTGGAGCACCGCCGCGGCGGAGCAGGCGGAGCGGCAGGCCGAGCGCCGCGAGTACAGGGAGGCGCGGCGCCTGGCGAAGGGGGAGGCGGAGGCCGAGCTCGCGGCAGGCCGCGCGACCTAGCCCGCCGGCGACGAGCGGTGGAGCGCGCTGGAGGACGAAATCTCCAGCGACACCGCCTCGGATTCCTCGGACTTCGAGTTCTAAAGTTGTAGTTTGTATTAGGTAGTTTGTAGTAGTTTGTATTAGGTGAAAAATCGTCAAATCTATCAAACTAAGTTTAAAATTGTTTAAATTTGTGTTGTTTGTATTTATTTTATTGCAAAATTTGGCTCTGGAGCATGTTTTTTTTGGCGTCAGCTGGAGCGCTGCGTTTCGGCGCGCTAAACTATAGCGCTGCTGGAAAAGCAAAACGGCGCCCCGCGCGCAAAAACGCCTTTTTGACGCTGCAAAGGAAATATAGCGCGCCGTGCCCAAGCGCGTCTGTTGGAGTTGCTCTTATTTATTGAAGGCGCGCGATAGATCGGGTAAGGTGACTTGAATGTGCAGCACACGGCTAAAAATGTCAAAAAAGAAATTAGAGGGATACTAACTGGATGCATCATGCATCTTCCGAGCCGAGGGGCTTCGGGAGGGGCTTCAGACGGAATTCTGAAGCAGGCACAAAACAATTTTTTTGTTTTAAGATGCACGAGCACGATATGCTACGTAGCTCGGCACAGCTCAACACTCCATGCATGCTACGTACTGTACTTAACAGCTTAATTAACGATAGCACCGGAGAGGCCGATATGCCATGCCATGGAGTGCGTTCATGGTCACTCCATGGTACAGTTTGACCATGCACGTCCAATTGTGGGTCAAATGGTTTAGACTAACTAAGTTGCACTACGTTTTAAAACTGACACGAAACAGGATGGAATTCGGAGGACCAATATATGGTGCACACTCACCGACGGTGGCGGTGCGGAACGTGGAGTAGCCGCCCACGTAGTTGAGCCTGCCCGAGATCACCGTGGCGCCCATCCCGTCGCCGACCAGCATCACGTTCCACTTCTTCTTCTTCACCTCCACCGTCTCCCTGTACACCCCTCGCTTCACGTAGATCACGTACCGCCCCGCCGCGCGCTCCGACGGCGCCGCGTCCAGGGCAGCCCTCACCGTCGTGTGGTTGCCGCTCCCGTCCTGCGCCACCACGGCGTCCACCGCCATTCCCCCGGGACCCACCGGCATTTGCAGCAGCCGCCGCTCCCTCGGGCCCAACCAGTGCGGAAGCCGAGGCCCCTGGACGAGGCCGCGCCGCCGGTGTCGTCCACTGCTGCCTTCGCCGGTGACGACGACCTGGCCCAGGCCGTCGGCCAGCAGGGACGTGAGGGCCTGGAGGCCGCTGGAGACGAGCGAGCCGAGCACCGAGCCGGTGTCGTCGAGGCCCTCCTTGCAGGTGTCCTGGTTGCCCAGGGCGCCGCTCAGCCACGACCGGACGTCCGAGTGGGCGTCGCCGGTGCCGACGCGGACGGCGGCGCTTCCTGCGCTCGCGGTCGTCGGCGAGATGGTGGACATGGACCACGACAGCTCGTCCGTGGAGAGGTCGAGGAGGTCGAGGCAGTCGGCGATGGCGGAGGACAGACGCAGGTCGCCGCCGCCCAGGATGCCGCCGACGACCGGGAAAGACGAGATGACGGACGCCACGTCCTTGACCGCGTCCACCGTATCGCGCAGCGTGGACACCAGCGCCGGCGAAATGCCCGCGGCCGTCGCCGCCTTCGACCGCGGCACCCTGGGCGTGGGGGTCGCCTTAGGCTCCGGCGATGGGGTCAGCTGGTGCGCATTGGTGAGGAGAAGGCTGAGGGAGAGGACGAGGAGGAGCAGCCGAGCTGTGGTGCTCGGGAACGTCGGTGGCATGGTTTTCACTCCTAGCAAGGGACCGGACCGAGTGTAGCAGCAGAGTGTTTGCTTAGGGAGGAGTTGGGTATGTAGTACTCCTATATATGTGTTCCGGCGCTCTTTTCGCACTAATTCAGTGGTTAGTTGAGGGCAATGGAAAAGGTGGTCATGGGCTGGGAGCTTGGATAATCCTGCTTCAGTTAATGTACGTAGTACAATGTGTCTTCCATGTCTGTACTTGATGAACACTCGGTAGGGTAGGTGGTACCGACCGGTGAGGTAAACAATGGGAGTACAGCACAATAGGCTTCGGAAGCTTGTGTATGCTGCCGTGATTGAAAAGCTGCATACGGCTTGGTCTGCCATTGCTCTTCAGAGTGGCATGCATACAGTAGAGAGCAGGGCCCGATGCTTTCTGTGCTAGCCGTGGTATGGTAGTAGCTGCGTGCTCTATCAGTAGAGTCTTTCCGTCGATTGATTCGTCGATGCTGCAGAGTGGAGAGCGATACTCTGCTCCACTTGTAAATCAGTAATGGCACTTCTTTTCCTGCAGTAGTAGTGCGCCTGTATGCTTCCCGTGCTTTTCAGCAATATAGTTTTTTTTCAGCAATTCAGCAATAATGACCCATAAGTTTGTGATTTTTAGGAGGGAAAAGGAGCCTTCAACTACATAGAACAAAGGCACAGACTCGCACATGCATGAACAATTTTGCAATCCACATGGTATAGGTTAGCTGACAGTAGCACGTACAGTTTGGCCAATGTTGCAAACAGAGTAATGCACAATTGTGTCACATGAGTGATCTTGACATAGACTTTTTTCTGTTCGAGCTACATAGTGCAATTGTGTCCACACCACCGGACGAGCAGTAGCAAAGTGTATATGACACAAATCGAATCAGTCTCCGCTTGCTGTTTGTGGGCTACATACCTGTATGTCAAGAAACGTTCTTCAGGCTGCATAGACAGGAATAAACACAGTCCCTTCACACACAGAGTCGCGCAATCTGCCATGCACCACCATCCTCTGTCTTTTTTTTTTTTGAACAAGAGATCGCCGGCGACCTCGAGGCGCAGTGAACGCCGAGATCGGAGAGAGGAGTGCTCGGACTATCGCTTCCAGCGATGAACCATCTCCGCCAGCCAGCCCGCCATCTCCGGGGACGAACCACTTGAAGGCAACGAGCGACCGAGCTCTGGCGAAGGATCCGAAAGGCCTCCACATCGGAGGTTGAAGAAAGGCCACCATTTTGGCCGAAGATCACGGCAGCAATCAAAGCAACCATGTAGGGTGCGCAAATCTGCAGCATAGATACGAACCACCACTTCACAGTAGAAGAAGAGAACCAAAAGTACCTCATCCACTCCTCGCCACCACGGCCGGCCAGAGGATGAAGTAGAATCAGCTCATCTTCCGCTGCAGAGCAGTTTCCATTGATCTCCAGAACCAGAGACCAACCTTCGAGCTTATTAGAGGAGAAGGAGACTGCAGTGTCCCAGCCCTCTGTATGCGGCTCCGACCGCCGGAGCTCCGCCAGAAGGAGAGAAGGCACCACCATCCAACAGACACAGCTCGGATGCATCTGCAGGCAAGGTCTCCGCGGCAGCACGCCATTCTGCACGTTGGCAAGCAGCAAAGCATAGCCAGGACCAGTCCGGCCACCCTTTTCCCTCCCAGTCCCGGCAGGTTCCCCTCCGAACTTCAACTCCCCCTCGCCTCCACGGCCGGCCGAGAGAAGAAATTGGGGCAGGAGCTCACCGAGATGGAAGAGCTGACGCTTAATTGAAGAGCTCGTGGCTGAAAGGTCCCAGCACATCTTTCTCCTCGAAAGCTGACCGGAGAAACCCCACCACCGCCGCCTCGCGTCGCGCCAGAACGCTAAGACAGCCGAACTCAAAAGAGCGGGGAAGACGGCCTTATTAATGGAGATGCGACGCCGCAGCTCCGCCACATGCCACAGCCCTTGCCATCGGAGCTGCACAGCCGTGAAGACCAGAACGAAGACTAGCCAGATCCGGCCGATGGGAGCCAGCGACCTACTCCAAAACGCCACATGGGACCCGACAAGCAACCTACAACTACTATATACAGCGGGGGCGCCGGCGCCTTGCCTCCACCGCTCTCCGACGGCGGCGCCGCCGAGGAGGGCTTCAGCTCGGCCCAGAGAACGCGAGAGCTCTTAAGAACAGTAGCGAAGAGAGAGAAAGAAAATGAGAGAATGAGAGCCCCCTACCATCCTCTGTCAGTGCTGTGCCGCGCGACATGGCGATCGAAAGCGAGAGCCCCTCCTTCAACTTCAAGATTTGAGACGAATCGGTCATGTGATGTGTCCCGCGCAGGTGTGCCAGTACGCTACTGTTCTACTTACGAGACACCCATCACTGATCTGGCTAATCCACGCAGCGACGCAGTCAACCAAAGTACCGTGTACTCAACTTCCAACCATGGTCGCCGCGTGAAATAAATACCATTCTAAGCTCCCCAATCGCGTATGGATGAAGCATTTTGTGTGCGCTGTGACACATATCCTTATAAGAAAAAAAATCAGGAACCCATCACTTAGATAATCTGAATAAAATTAGAGTTCTAAATTGTTGCAGTCTCTGCGAGCGAATCAGGAATTTTTGTTTTAGTCCTTCCATACACAACATGGAGCTTCTTTGTTTAGTAGTGAACATGGAGCTTCGAAGTCATTGCCCTAGTGGAGATCAGGTCCTGCTGGGAATGGATTGATACTGTGAAGGCAGTACTAGCACATCGTAATGGTATTGAAATCTAGATGTATGAAAATTACTCCAAGAGTACGAGCAAAGAGATGATCGTTGATGCCTGATTCTTTACTTATTACACTCTCTGATCTCGATCTTACAAAACAAGCAGAGGATGAGCAGAAATGATGGAACAAAAAACACCATCTAAATCCACATACACAGGTTCCTGAATTTCACACCAAGATTCCTACTAGGATTGTATATCATCCACGGATCAAATCAAATCAAATCAGGGTGGGACTAGGCGTCCTCTCCTGCAGGCTGTCGATCCTGCAGTAGCGCAGCTGCAGGGACACCTGCCGCTCCATCTGTATGTGCTTGTAGAAGTTGGCGATGAACTGCTCCGCGCGGCGGTCGATGTCTTGGTCCCCCGCCGGCGAGGACCCGCCGCCCGATCCTGACGACGACGATGCGCCTGACCCTGACGACGCGGACCTCGAGTACTCCGACGACGCCGCGCTGTTCGTCCGTGATAGTACGGTGCTCGCCGCGCCGAGGCTCACCGTCCTCGACGGCCCGGCGGTCGTCGATACGGGGGAGCTGCTGTCGTCCTCCGCGTCGAGTAGGCCCGGCCGCCACGAGCCGAAGCTGAGGCGGCGGTGCTGCGTCGTCGTCGCGGCGGCGGCGCGGCTCCGGCCGGCGATCGAGGAGAGGATCCAGCGCGTGGCGCTGAAGGAGAGCAGGAAACGGACCTTGTTGACCGCCGTCCGGAGGGTTCCGAGGACCGACGCCGGCCGCTTCTGGGGCTCCATTGGATCGACCGATGCCCTGCTCAAGAACGCGACTTTTTTTTGCTTGGTGCCGAGGTTCTGCGAGTCGTCGCTACAGCAAGTCGATTCGAGACGAGACGAGACGAGATGGTGATAACGGAATTAAAGCGCGCGAGAGGCCTTTTGTTGCGTGTGCGTGCGAGTAGAGTATATATAGAGCGGCAGACGTTGAAATGTCGCCCATGTAGTATGTAGGTTGGTCGGTGCACGAAGCTACTCGGTTTTAAGAAATTTCAAGGAATGTGTCTATACAGGGAGCGTAGGAGTATCTGTACATGCATACACGTAGTGGCATGAACTACGGCAAGAATGCAGCGACGACGACTAACGCGTATTCAAGGTCGTGACCGAGCTGGTGGAGGCGACGAACAGGGCCCCAATCATTGCTAACATCAACAAGTACTAGAAGGATAGGGCGCGCTTTGCTGCGCCCGTTATCGATTCTTGCGTCATGGCGCTTAGTTTGTTGCTTGTTGACGGGTTCTTTCCATTGTGGTGTTTTGATGTTTGGTATATCCGAGGAAGCGTTAGCCACCTCACGAGGCGTTGTACAAAAAATTTCTCTTTAGAAAGGCGTTGTATAATACTATTTGAACTGTAACTTTTCAAGAGAAAAATGTATTCTCTACAGCAGCGCATATGTTATTGCGATTATGAATACCTTGGCAATGAAAATGATAAAAAATCTGAAAATATTATTTTTTAGCCCCAATATCACTCAATAGCTGAAAACAATATTTTGAAATGTGCATAACATGCAATTATAACATCACAATATTCATACGCATTATTTATTTGATCTTACCCCTAAATCAAACAAAATTCATTAATACTTGATTATAAAATTTCAGAAGATAAGAAATCACCTATTCACGAAAAAAAAAGATGTCATGCTTACCTTAGAAGTCCAAAAGGAAAAACAACATTTCATCAAACTTAGGACCATATTAGCACTTAATAAATAAATGTAAGAAAGATTCTAAATATAGTTGTAAAAAACATATGCACTGTTGTATATGCTGATCAGGTTGGTTTTTTTAATGCTCTGACAACTTAGATGCATCAACGATCATACTATGAGAAATAAATAAATTTAACTACGACTTAAATGCAATTAACTGCAATGATGGTATGCTTTTCAGCCATGGAATGCTTAATTTGAGGAAGTGGTTGATTATATCTACAGTCTTGCATGATACACTTAAACGGGTTCAGCTCAAAACAGCAAAAGCTCTCTATATTGAATAATCAAAGCCAAGAATGAGACCATTCAGAGTTCAGGCATGTATATGTACGCGAGAAAGGGGCAAGGGGAATCCCGCCATGGGGCACAACCAGAGACGGCCGGGATCCATTGGAGCTACTTTTCACAAGGGATGCATCAAATATGGGAGCTAGGGAGAACGGCGCAGACCTGCGCACCGGAATTAGACAGGAGATAGAGGAAATACGGATGTGATGGATTGAGAGCACTCAACTGCGCGCCGATTTGGTCGGCTCGCCTGCGTGCGGGCTCCATTCCACTCTTTGAATCCTTGATCATTTCGATGGCGTGGCGGAGCTCATGCCGCCTTCAAACCAGAGCGGCGCGCCTTGACACACCCGTTTTTACTTTTGTGAAAGCTAATTTTACGATTATAAACAAAACCCATTCTCAAGATATCAACAGCCCACCAGCTGATAGTGGATTTTAAATGGCACAACCAAATCTTTACTGTTAGTAAGAGTTTTTTTTAGAGTAATAAGAGTTTTTTAGGGCAATGAAGTTCAAGATTCAGCATTCACGTGCCAATAAGCTCTCGTGGTACCCTTTTTTGAGCCAAACGAACTTACATAGAGCCTCTTAGTTGTTCTCGACATGGATTACGCATTTTATTGCGCTACAAAATCAGCATAAGCAAGATAGTGAGATCTCTCATTTGCTTTCATCCATGCAAAAGGCGTTCATATTACATCTTGGCAATAAGATGGTGCATCTCAATAGGGCATACCAGACGCCAGGCCTAATATTATGGCTTGTGTAGTGCGGTCTACATGATCCGAAATATCATGTCTGCATCGGCTGAATATACATATACGAAGGATTGGCAAAATATATATGTACAAGCTGAAAACAGTATCAAAGGTTGCAGTGATGTATAAATGTATGACTCATAGCTACATAAGATTTACTTGTTTCCTGAATTGACCAGTTCGCTATGAACATTCACACTTAGATACACATAAGCTGCCAAACACACAGTGAAGTCCCATCACTAAGAAATCAAGGTGCCAGTGGATATCCTGAAACAAAGATTAGTCTATGATTAATCGTATAATTCACTTATATATCCCAGGCTAAAAGGTCCAATGTTTTCTAGTGTGGCGAAAAACACTGCATCCAATTACTTTATTTGTGTGAGAAATCAAGAGGGTATAACAGAGATAAATTTGAAAGATATCCAGATATTACAGACTATACAGTAATAATTGCTTGTAAGAAACTATAATTGCTATACAATAACAGTAGTTAAATGAAGTGAAATATGATGTCTAAAAAAGCTAACATTTTCAAACTGCCGGATACATTAAGTTCACTATGACAGAGGTTACGAAAAACGCTAGAAAAGTGTGCACATCAAAAATGAAAATCATGCAAACAAATAGCAATTTGAACTGTATCAAACATGGTGTCAAGGGTCACCGCCAAGAAGGCACTTGGTTTGAGGAACATCACCGTCTCTGTCAACATTGGCTGTAAGTGTCTATCACATCTTGCTGACATAGACAACAAAGGAGAGAGATTAATTCAAAGTCTGCGTTAGTTAGTAGCAGTTAACATTGGCTGTAAAAGTGTATATCACTTCTTGCTAGTTAAAAGAAGGATACAATTTCTATTAGCTCTTCCACTTGTACAGTGTTGGATCCTTGTCCTCTATTCAGATATTTGTCAATAATAATCACATGAAACGAAAAAATGAAGCAAATAATAACCTACAGAATCGACTCGTTGGTTGTTGTCGAGCACAGGAACCTACTTCTTTTGCTATTTTGGGACTTTTTTGCAGGAATCCTTTTATCCTTCCATTAGGTGAACGTAAAAAACATTATATGAGACTAATGCACGGTCTAATTACTCCTTCCTGGTGAACAACCCAAAGATACTTGTAGCTTGGAAACTGCCGTTTGTTTCACTATAGCACTGAAGATTAAGCACGAGGATGACTGCCTCTTAGCTTATATGAGAGCACAACTATAAACACCTTACACACAATTTCAGTCTTTTAGTCTCCCGCTAAACCAAAATAACAATAGCCTACGCTTAAGCACCAACATGTAAAAATAGTAGAACATCTCACCTGAAATTGTGGAATTCTGAAGACATTAAATATGAAGAAGAGAGTAGAACGCAATTGATCCTGGGTTCAGGCACCAGTATGGCCGGCCCCGGCCAGTGTGCCAGAGAGCAGAGAGGCAACCAACGAGAGCTTGAGATCTGGCTGTAGCATCAATCACCCTATTCGTGAAACAAATTCATTCAAAATAGTATAGGTTAGGGAGGATAGACGAACCTGAAGATGGATTTAATGTCTCAAAATCAAGGAAGCCATGCTGCGCCAGCGCTAATACACATATTGATCAGACACGAAAGCCACAACAAAGAGCACACGCCATATTCGGCAGACAAATCTCGAACCCCTCGTCTTCCAAGCGGCCGGAAGAACACGGAGCGGAGCTCGACTCCATGACCAGCTCGGCGGCAGCAATCCAAGCGCTAAGCGACCGGAAGAACACGGAGCGGAGCGCGGAGGAAGATCGATAGACTACCTGCAGAACGCAGGCGCAGACGGCAGACGCCAGCCCGCCTGGCCCCGACACGAACCGAGAACGCCGACGAGCCTCCAGATCCCAGAGACGAAGGAGTGGAACTGTAGCAGAAAAACAAAAAACGGACCTGCAAAACAGGAGAGGAAATCTAAGAACAACACAAGAAATACATAGCAAGAATGGATTCAACCGCCGGCGAAGATGTCAACCCAAATCCACAAATCCACCCACCGCAGGCACCGAATAGATTGCGCTAGGGGAGGAACCAGGGGATCCAACGACGATGGTGCTGCCCAGCTCCATGGAGGCGCGTACGGGGGAAGAGCAGGTGGCTGCGGTGAGAGGAATCGACGCCAGGCGAGTGGGCGACGCTGCCCAGCCTCACGCGGCCGCTTAGCGTCGCGTCGTTTCCACTCCTGACTCGGGCGGGACGGAGGAGACAGGCGGTTCGTTGAGGAACGAGCGAGGACACGTGCGGGCCATGCATCGCTCCAAGGCAACAAACGAACCGACCAAAAGTCTCACGGTCAAACCGACATACGCGGGATAGGTGCGAGTATCACGCTTCGACAGGTGGATACCCTAACTGCGCTCTAATCCTAGGGAGCTTAGGTTTCTGAATGATTTTCTGACGACCGGGTCCTGGTTGGAACATGTATTCTTGTCTATCCACTTAGAAAACTTTCAACTAAATACTCTGCCCCTCCCAAAAAACGCTACACACTAAAAAACATGACAATTTCAGAGGCTTTGATAATCTAACCACACTAATAATACGCAATTCACTTTGCCATATCTGAAACCTCGAAATGCGAAAACAGCTAACCAAGCCATTTGATATGCCTTTTTGCAATTATATACAGACCCTCTGAGATCGTCAGAAACGCCAACACAAATGATTTTCAAAACTCCGTGGAGAAATCTGTGAGGCTTTGAGGTTGCGCAAAAGGCATATGAAATGGGCTTCTTTCAATTGACTTGGCCCTTTTTTCATTTCGTAATCTCAGAAAAGCCAACATGAATGCCGTTTTCTGAAAATTTCGGAGTCTCTAATTATCAGAAACAACAAAACGAATGACGTTTTTAGGAAGGACCAGATCTCGTTGAAAGTTTTTCGAGAAACTATTAGTGGCTAATAGTTTGGCAAAGAGCCAGTTGGCTGTTGGCTGTCGGTTTCGCATGTTACTCTCACATGAGCGCTACTACCTGGATGTTGTAGCACGTTCGTTGGATGGCAGACGATCGATCGAGGCGTGCTGGGAAGGAGGTTTGCACGGAGCAGGGAACGGCAAGCAACAGCGGATCAGGTCAAAGATTGCCGCTCACTCCGCGCCAACACGACTTGTCCGGATAGAAGAAGATACTTCGGCGCCAAGGGTGCAGAGCCGTGGTCGACGATGCTGCTAGCAGCTCGTGGATTTAATGGAGTTCCGGCCGGAGAGATGACGTCGATCGTGCGTTTCGATCAATCGAGTTGCCGCTGCCCATCGGCCGGGTCGCCCCGTAACAGCATATATAGAGCTAGCGTCGATTAGTCTAAGTCTAGCTACAACGCGCGCGTTTGATTTGTCCCTCATTTCGTACGTGATACCGACCCGCCTGTTGTACACTTGTATACTTCGTTGCATCTTCATTAGCTTACAAACCATGCATGCGTAGGACATGCGGCAAATATAAGATGGCAACAGCACCAAAATCCGAAATTAGATCCCATATTAATATATTTGGATGACTATTTTTGACCTATTGATAATTAGTTTCTCCTCAAAACTAGATCTGTCTCCGTGATTTTTTCGAGCTTACAAGTAACCAGCTAGTTTCATACGGGAATCACCACTTTGGATGGTAATTGTATCATGCAAGTGGATAAATATATGAAAAAGTGCCAGTAACTCCCGGGCTCACTCGCACATGTTTTGTGGAAATTTTAAAACCATATTTCTAGCACACAAAAATTCTAAAATTTGGTATACAAGTACATATATACATTATCTACGTACGCTAGAAGTTTCATAAAAAAAAATTATATTTTGAGCTAGACAAAAAAAGACAAATTTCGTGGAAACAACCTACTATATTTCCTTTCTTGTGTCCACAATTTTTTTTATTTTTCTATAGCTTGAAATACGATTTTTTAACCCAAAAAAAACTTATACATAGAAAACATGAGTATGTATCCAATGGATTTTTCGTATTTCGCCGAAATTTATACAGATGCAATAAAAAAATTAATCTAGTCAGGTAGGCCCACTCATACGTTCTGCTCGTCGTTGACTCGGTTATGCTTAGCACGAATCGTCTGCACAAGTTACTAGTGCTGCACCTTTTTGTTATGATCAGCCATTGGTGATGGCGATGTGCCCTGTCGGAGTTCATTTGTTCTAGAAAAGGGGAATTATCGCAGTTGATATCATGTCTGTTTCGTGCGTAATTCCAAAACTGGCTCATACAAAACCCTGAAAATATACATATGAATTCTGGTCCTCATTGGCCCATGGGCCTATTTAGCTCTGATACGAATTGGCCAATGGCCGAATATTTGACTTGATATCTAGGAAGGAAAAAGTATAGTTTTCACTCTGAAATCTCACCCTCGGGATCAAATTCACCTCAATCTACAAAACCGGATAATCTGTACCCTGAAATGTGACAAACCAGACAAATCACACCCTGGAGTGGTTTTAGATGATTTGAGCGGTTTTGGTAGATGACGTGTCCTTGACGTGACGCTGACGTGGTGTCTGCCGTTAGTTAAAATCAAAGGGGCGTTATGTTTGTGTGGGCCCGGCCTGTCAGTTTTTTTGTTTTTTGAGGAGGAGGCCGCAAGGTCAACGACAGGATGGACAGAGCACCCTGCCGGCCGCATCTTCCCCGCCACGCGCGCCGACGGGATGGACAGAGCACCCCGCCGGCCGCATCTTCTACGCCAAGCGCGCCGCAGACGTGCTAGTCCTCTCTAGGGTCTCCTCGATGTTGTCGGTGGTGAGATGGACCGGCCCGGCGGCAGTGGCGACGGAGAGCGCGTGGATCGCGAGCAACGGGGAGATGTAGCGGGGGTGGATGCGGGGCGTGAGGTGTTGCAGTCGGCGGTGGCTGGGCGCTCTACCCGGCCGTGCCCGCCGTCGTCGGGAGGAGGACCTACGTCCGGTCCGCGGCGGCCGCCGGGTCGCCGGAGGCCTGGCGCACCCAGGAGTCCCGCGCAGTGTGCCTCGGCTGGGCACGGGAGGCGCTCGCGCTGCGGGATCTCGGCGTCTCCGGCGCTGTCGCTGTCGGGAAGAAGCACTCACCGCCGCTCACCGTCGCGGAGACGGCCACCGCTTGCCGTTCCCGGCATACTCCGTGGACTTCGTCTTCGCTGACTGATACGTCTCAAACATATCTATAATTTTTGATGTTCCATGTTGATATTATACCAATTGTTACATGTTTTACATACACTTCATATCATTTTTATATATTTTCTGGGACTAACCTATTAACAAGATGACACAGTGCCAGTTCCTGTTTTCTGCTGTTTTTGTATTTCAGAAAAGCTGCTAAGGAAATATTCTCGGAATTGGACGAAAATCAACGGAGGTCCCTATTTCACCGACACGTCCACGGAGTCCAAAGGAGAGACGGAGACGAGCCAGGGAGCCGCCACACCATGCATGGGCGCGGTCCCCCTGCCTGCCGCGCCGAGGGTTGGTGTGGGCACCTCGGGTGGCCTCCGACGCCGCCCTTTCGCCTATTTATTCCTCCCGTCTGGAAAACCCTAAATACCCGAATCATACTCCACGAGAAGTTCCAGAGGCGTCGCCGTCATCAACCCTAGATCGGGAGGGTTCTGAAACTCTTCCCGGCACCCTGCCGGAGAGGGGAATCATCACCGGAGGGCTCTACATCGCCATGCCTGCCTCCGGAGTGATGCGTGAGTAGTTCATCCTTGGACTACGGGTCCATATCAGTAGCTAGATGGTTGTCTCTCCACTTTATGCTATCATGTTTAGATCTTGTGAGCTGTCTAACATGATCAAGATCATCTTATTGTAATGCTACATGTTGTGTTTGCTGGGATCCGATGAATATTGAATACTATAATCAAGTTGATTATTAGTCTATGTTACATGTTATTTATGATCTTGCATGTTCTCCGTTACTAGTAGATACTTTTGCCAAGTAGATGCTTGTAACTCCAAGAGGGGGTATTTATGCTAGATAGTGGGTTCATGCCTCCAGTAATCTGGGCGAGTGACAGCAAAGTCTAAGGTTGTGGATGTGCTGTTGCCACTAGGGATAACATAACAATGCTATGTCTACGGTCATATGTATTTGTTTACATTACGCACATTACTTAATGCGATTATCCGTTGCTTGCAAATTAATACCAACGGGGGACACGGATGTTAACCTGACGGTGAATTATTAGTCATAGATGCGGTTGAATAACGGTCTATGTATCTTGTGGTAATGCCCAATTAAATATCATGATAGTCATCTTGTCATTTATATGCATTGTCATGTGCTCACTATTTTATCAATTGCCCAGCTGTAATTTGTTTACCCAACATGTTATTTATCTTTATGGAGAGACACCACTAGTGAACTGTGAACCCCGGTCCATTCTTTTACACTGATAAAACCACCAACTGCAAACAATTGTTCTCTTTTACTTCCTGCAATTAAATACTATTTTCCACACCATACGTTTAATCCTTTGTTACAGCAAGCCGGTAAGATTGACAACCTTCCTGTTTCGTTGGGGCAAATTAGTTTGATTGTGTTGTGTGCAGGTTCCACGTTGGTGATCGAGCAACGGCGCCACCAACAACCTTCTGAAGTGCTCCTACTCCTCCTGGATCTGACAACCTTGGTTTCTTACTGAGGGAAAACTTGCTGCTGCACTGCTTCATACCTTCCTCTTGGGGTCTCCCAACGAACGTGTGTTTCACGTCATCAAGCATATTTTTCTGCGCCGTTGCCGGGGAGATAGAAGACTTCTGCAAGGGGAGTCTCACGCTTCCATTCTCTTTACTTTGTTTTTTTTTGTCTTGCTTAGTTTACTTTTAATTTATCTTGTTTGTTTTTAATTATCAAAAACACAAAAAAATTAAATTTTTGCACTAGTTTATTTCGGTTTGTTATTATGTCTAGTTGTTTACTTGATATCAATGGCTTCTCTCTTTAAACAAAATCATGTTGGCTAAGTGGGTTCACGGAGGATCAACAAAATTATTATAAGGAATACCGCTTTTCTAAAAAAGGGGTACATTTATGGGAACAATTAAGTAGATTGAATTATTTTGCTAAGAACTTGTGCTCTACTTATGATGAATCCTACTGCTTTAATGAATTTTTTTGTTGTAGAAGGCATAAACACCTCCCTTTCCAATGTGATTATAATGATAATGAAACCTTGGCTGCTTATGCTAAAGGAAACTATGACTTTGGTAATCTTGAACAAATTGAAGAATTTGTTGTTTTTAAGGGTGCCTATGAAATTGCTGGTTTTATTCAAGATGATGATTCTCCTTATAAAACTGAGAATTTTGCTATACTTGGTTATTGCCTTGAATATTACAATGATAATCCTATATTACTGAATTTCTTGAGAAAACTTATTCTCGAGAACAACTTGTTGCCTTTCAGGAACCTGTGGGAGAAGAAATTGCTGAAACTAAAGCCTCATTGGATGAAAAAGAGGAGGAGAGTGAAGGACAAAAGGAGGATCCACCTTCTAATGATAGTAACTCTTTAACTCTTACATTATATGATTACCCTCCATGCCTACCTAAGGAGGAAGAACGCTATATTGTTAAATGTCATGATTCTATTGAAATATCTCCTTTTGATAAATTTGAAGTAAACAAATTCCTTGACTCAATAAAAGAAGAAATAACAGGAAATAAAATGGTACTCCCTACTGTTATATATGATAATTCTCTTGATGATGGTCCTATATTGCCTGATAATATTAATTATACTGCTATTGTCAAAAGTGGGTTTAATGACCCCACTGTTTTTGAGCTTAATAAAAATTATGTGTTTTAGATCATGAAAAGCATGCTTTATGTGATAGTTATATTGTTGAGTTTGTTCATGATGCTACTGAAAGTTATTATGAGAGAGGAAAATATGGTTGTAAAAGTTTTCAAGTCACAAAACACCTCTCTTTATGTTGAAAGTTTTGAAGTTATATTTGTTTCATTTTCTATGCTAGTTGCTTTATGCTTCAATAATTTATTTTGTTATAAGATTCCTTTGCATAGAAAGTGTGTTAGACTTAAATGTGTTTGATATTTGCCTCTTGATGCTCTCTTTTTTTTTCAACTCTTATTCTTATGAGAGCATCATTAAAATCTTCTAGCCTAGCTAAAAGGCATTAAAGAAAGCGCTTTTGGGAGGAACCCATTATATTTTGTTTTCAGTTTTAGTCAAGGTGTTTGTTTACTTCTGTAGCAACTCTTTGTATCTTTACTTTTTTTGCATTGTTGTGCCAAGAAGAGTCTCTAATGATAAGATGATGCTAGATTTTGATTGCTGCGCAGAAACAGATTTTTGCTGTTCACTGTACGAAAATTATAAATTCATAGAAATGTGATTTTAATCTGCAAATTTTTGTGCGTAATCCTGATGTATGTACGCATCTTTCGTTAGTTCAAAGTTTTTCGATCTGAGCAACGTAAGTGCCTCGAAAAAATTCGTCTTTGCGGACTGTTCTGTTTTAGACAGATTATGCCTTTTATTTTGCATTCTCTCTTTTACTAGTGTTGGGGGAATTCTTTTTTGGGTGGAAGAGCTTCACATAACATCAGTGGCAGTAGTTAATGTTTAAAGTAACAGTCATATTGCGTCCTTACAGAACATGTGAGTTTTTGATTGATGCACTAACCCTCTAATGAGATTTACTTTGAGTTTGGTGTGCGGAAGTTTTCAAGGGTCAAGAGAGAAGAGTGATATAATAGGATCAAGAAGAGTAAAGATCTTAATCTTGGGGAGGCTCCCATGGATCTCCCCAGCATATTTCAAGAAGACTCAAGCGTCTAAACTTGGGGATGCCTTGCTTCATCGTCAAAATTATCAGATCATCTCTAGTGAAACTATATTTTAATTCTTTCACATCATATGTGTTGTTCTTGGAGCGTCTGTGTGCTTTTATTTTCAGTATGTTATTTGTCGTGGTGGGAATCACGCAGATGCCTAGGGGTAGACTTAGTCTGGGGCCGATGGGACGCTTGAGGATTCGGGGAGGGATTGCGCGATGGAATCGCACACGAAGAACACTGCAAACACAAAGATCTACCCTGCTTCGGGGCCCTCGTGAGGAGGTAAAACCCCTACTGCAGCATCTATCCTACTTTGGTGTATTCTCATCTCATATGCGGTGGGTACAAATGCTCCTCGAGCTGTATCCAGCTAACCATGGAGATGTGCCCAAGGTAGAAGAAGAGGTAACAGGGGGGAAAATGAGCCCAGAGGCCTCTGCGGGCACCCGCGCGCCCTCCCTGCCCCTTCCCCCTAGTGCTCCTTATAAAGGGGAGCCCAGGGGACAAGTTAGGGACAAGGGGACAAAGAACACTGTTCACTGACGTGACTACTGGGGTCTTGTCACACTGTAGTTGAGTTGACGGAGGGGATGGACTTGGCACGTCCTGTTCGTCCTTTCCTTTGTCTTCTAGCACTTGTCTCCGGCATCTCCGGTAGGTGCCGTCCTTTCCTTTGTCTTCTAGCTTCTGTCTCCGGGATCCCCGGGATCACTTGGCAGAGCATCTCGTACTGGAAGAGGAAGATATTTGAGATGACTCGGATGGGGATGTCCCGGTCGAAGTAGAGTCGGTTGATGATGATCCGGTCAAGGTAGCGTCGGTGGAGATGTCGGGGTAGCAATATCCTCGGGTGACGACCGAGGTGTAGATATCCAGGTCCAGCCGAGGTACAGATACCTCGGTTTAGACGGGACTGGGGAAATTGGTCTATCCGAGTTATCTACGAGCTTGGCCTGTCCGAGATCCATCCGCCCGAGGTAACAACGTCGATCTGCTCAAAGGCCGATACTGGGAGCGAGGAAACCAGCCGAGACTGCTGTAGCTTGGCCCACGCGGGACGATGGAGAAAAGGTGGCCCGCCCGAGGTACGAAGAAGACTCGGTCCATCCGGGATGCTCCGTCCCGGTCCGCCCGAGGCAGCGCATTGATCGTTGACTCGGAGCTGGAGCAGCGCGTCGCTGAAGACGTGGCCCATCCGAGGTTGCAGACCTCGGCCTGCCACGTGCAGAGCTCGGCCCGTCGTGGGCGTCGCTGGCCTGCCCGAGGTTGAGTTGCCTCGGCCCAGCGAGCTGGTGGCCCGACCGAGGTTATCCAGGCACAAACAGGCCTTGGGCCACCGAGACAAACCAGCCCCGGACCGCCGAAGTGAGCTAGGCCTCGGGCCGCCGAGTTAAGTTGAACTTCGGCTCAGTTTTGTTTATCTCGGTCTGGTCCGAATCAAATTTAGCCCAGGCTGCCTCTTCGACCCTTCTCTTTATCTTTTATCAGTTCTCACTCTCTTTTATTAATACAACAACACCAACAACTTTGGGGTACCGGGGATTACATCCCCGACATTAGTCCCGAGGCTGCGGGGGACTCGCAGAGTCGCGCGCAGACTTACAAAAATAAATAGCATTAAACTCCCAAGTTCACAACATCCTGCCTGTATGTACATCATCATAATTCGGTCGTCCAGCCATGCCCTCCAGGCCAAATGCGACATCCGGTTGACCGAGCTCACCCGAATCAACAATGAGATGGACAGTTTGCGCTGGAAATGTGTTGCACGCATGGGCATGGCCACACATAGGTGTCTCTGCCGACATTGGGCAATTTGGCACACTGCCTGCATGGTCACCATCATATGTCATTTTTCAGCCACTCTGGGCATATGTTTTGGAGCATATGTCTGCACGGACATAGCTCTAATACCTCGGCCTCTCTGGGCATATTTCATATGTCTCGGTACCTCGGCCACTCTGGGCATATTTCATATGTCTCGGTACCTCGGCCACTCTGGGCATATTTCATATGTCTCGGTACCTCGGCCACTCTGGGCATATCACACATGTCTCAATACCTCGGCCACTCTGGGCATATCACACATGTCTCGATACCTCGGCCACTCTGGGCATATATTATAAGTCGGTTTTTAGCCACTTTGGGCGTCACCGTGAAGATATGTTGGTAGCCTTAGCTGATCCAACACATATAGCCGTCGTTGGCTGACCTGGCACTTTGCCACTATAGGCATTTGCCTTATGCCGGTTCGCGGTACATCTCAACCTAGAATGCCCAATGAGTCGGAATACTCTTCGACTCATTGAACTGGGATAGTAACGCTATGACACTCTAGCAATTTGGATAACTGAAGAATCATGTTAGTCGGATAAGCTGGCGCAACAGCACTCATGAGATATTTGAAGATTTAAGAGTGATGCCATGATATGCTGGTGAACCGAGATAAACAGCGATCTGAGATATGGAATGATACCGTGATACTGTGGCAAACCGAAATAAACGGCGATCTGGAGAATACCGATATTGCCATGATATCTTAGGTGATTTGAGATAACCAACATAATCATGATCATGATGATGAATATTGTCTCGGTAAAACCGATGCCACCTTTCAACGTTAGTAGAGGCATATAAATATTGAATATTTAATTTAAACAACGAATCTACCAACAGGCGGAATTAATTACAGCATGTGACAGAGATTACTTCTAGTAGCAAAACTATGCACGCGGACACAGACTCGGTCACAACCAAGTCCCCGAGTTACTTTACAGATCTAGAAGAAAAAGCAAACTGACTGGCCGGCCAGTCCCCGAGTTAAGACATCTTGCTCCGGGGAAACAATAACTAAGGAAGACAGAAAAGAGGGGGCAGTCCCCGAGTACTGTTTGAAACTATCTAGAAGCATAATGCAGACATATAACTGATACTTACAAGGCAGTGTGGTTGGAGCAGTCGAGGAAAACGCTAATGCCGGCCTTAACTCGGATTTTCTGAATTTAACTCGGATTTCCCAACCTTGACTCGGATTTCCAGGGTGACCCGGATTTTCAGGACGACCCGGATTTTCAGGGTGACCCGGATTCTCAGGATGACCCTGATTTTCAGGTGACCCGGATTTTCAGGATGACCCGGATTTTCAGGATGACCCGGATTTTCAGGGTAACTCCAACGAACGTTCTTCCGCAAAACCGATACCACCTTTCAATGTTAGTCCAGCACATGTATACACAAAGAATATTTGACGGGAACAACAAATTTACTAACAGAGGTAAACTAGCTCCAACATATATATCATGAATATTCAAAGAGAACAACAAGTCTACTGACCAGAGGCAACGAACTATAACATATGTCGGAAAGTTAATCTAGCAGTCAGGCTACATACGAGGATGCAAACTCGGACTCAACCGAGTCCCCAAGCTACTTTCTTATCTAGGAGACACTGTAAAACAGACTGGCTGTCCAGTCCCCGGGTCAAGACATCTTGTTACCGGGGAAAACGACTAAGCAAACAGGAAGGGGCAGTCCCCGAGCTATTATTGAGATTGACTATCTGTGCATGGTACCAAGTAAAATACTCACTGAGCCTCGTTGGTGCCGATTGGATCGGTAAAACCGACATGACCTGGGCAAGCGGCGGGCAGTTACCCGGATCTGTTGATGGTGACCGTTGGTGTAGACTGCGCCAGCTACTGCGTACAGCGGCAAGCTTGAGCGAGTGGAACAATGGTGATGTCTAGTCCCGCGTTGACGACGAAGGTCCCGTCTGAATTGATCCAGCAAGCGCCACTATCAGCCCCACGGTGGGCGCCAACTTTCGTGGTGGGAATCACGCAGATGCCTAGGGGTAGGCTTAGTCTGGGGCCGATGGGACGCTTGAGGATTCGCGGAGGGATTGCGCGATGGAATCGCACACGAAGAACACTGCAAACACAAAGATCTACCCTGCTTCGGGGCCCTCGTGAGGAGGTAAAACCCCTACTGCAGCATCTATCCTACTTTGGTGTATTCTCATCTCATATGCGGTGGGTACAAATGCTCCTCGAGCTGTATCCAGCTAACCATGGAGATGTTCCCAAGGTAGAAGAAGAGGTAACAGGGGGAAAATGAGCCCAGAGGCCTCTGCGCGCACCCGCGCGCCCTCCCTGCCCCTTCCCCCTGGTGCTCCTTATAAAGGGGAGCCCAGGGGACAAGTTAGGGACAAGGGGACAAAGAACACTGTTCACTGACGTGACTACTGGGGTCTTGTCACACTGTAGTTGAGTTGACTGAGGGGATGGGCTTGACACGTCCTGTCCGACCTTTCCTTTGTCTTCTAGCACTTGTCTCCGGCATCTCCGGTAGGTGCCGTCCTTTCCTTTGTCTTCTAGCTTCTGTCTCCGGGATCCCCGGGATCACTTGGCAGAGCATCACGTACTGGACGAGGAAGATATTTGTGATGACTCGGATGGGGATGTCCCGGTCGAAGTAGAGTCGGTTGATGATGATCCGGTCAAGGCAGCGTCGGTGGACATGTCAGGGTAGCAATATCCTCGGGTGACGACCGAGGTGTAGATATCCAGGTCCAGCCGAGGTACAGATACCTCGGTTCAGACGGGACTGGGGAAATTGGTCCATCCGAGTTATCTACGAGCTTGGCCTGTCTGAGATCCATCCGCCCGAGGTAACAACGTCGATCTTCTCGAAGGCCGATACTGGGAGCGAGGAAACCAGCCGAGACTGCTGCAGCTTGGGCCACGCGGGACGATGGAGAAAAGGTGGCCCGCCTGAGGTACGAAGAAGACTCGGCCCGTCCGGGATGCTCCGTCCCGGTCCGCCCGAGGCAGCGCATCGATCGTTGACTCGGAGCTGGAGCAGCGCGTCGCTGAAGATGTGGCCCATCCGAGGTTGCAGACCTCGGCCTGCCACGTGCAGAGCTCGGCCCGTCGTGGGCGTCGCTGGCCTGCCCGAGGTTGAGTTGCCTCGGCCCAGCGAGCTGGTGGCCCGACCGAGGTTATCCAGGCACAAACAGGCCTTGGGCCACCGAGACAAACCAGCCCCGGACCGCCGAAGTGAGCTAGGCCTCGGGCCGCCGAGTTAAGTTGAACTTCGGCTCAGTTTTGTTTATCTCGGTCTGGTCCGAATCAAATTTAGCCCAGGCTGCCACTTCGACCCTTCTCTTTATCTTTTATCAGTTCTCACTCTCTTTTATTAATACAACAACACCAACAACTTTGGGGTACCGGGGATTACATCCCCGACATTATTTTTATTTTCTGATATCAACTTGATTGGATCCTAGCATTCTTGATTGGGAGAGAGACAAGCTCCGCTTTTTCATTAGAATACTCTTATTCTTCACTTATACTTGTTGAGTATTCATATCTAGCGCTGTTAAGCTTTTAGCTCTTGTTTTCATGTATCTCTTGTCAGAGCTATTAGTTCTTTTAAAGA
The DNA here is from genome assembly GCA_947311845.1 of Poa pratensis. Classification (NCBI taxonomy): domain Eukaryota; kingdom Viridiplantae; phylum Streptophyta; class Magnoliopsida; order Poales; family Poaceae; genus Poa; species Poa pratensis. Next base: position 5,758,095 of record CAMZMU010000044.1, on the reverse strand, counting down.
AAGTACTCTCTTACTTCACTTATACTTGTTTGGAGAGTTACTGAAATAAATTGATTGGTATTTGGCTGGAACAGAAAATGTTGCATGTGGTAAATGGTATAATGGAAAAGACTTACATACTCTTGTAGATCACTAACTTGGATAATTTGATACTTGTCAATTGTTTTGAGTTAACAAGTAGGTCATGATTAAACTTTTGCATCATGTAAGTTAAGCCCATTAGTGAAGAACTACCGTAAAGCTTGTTGAAATTTGGTTTGCATGAGTGGTATCTCTAAGGTCTAGATATTTTCTAGTAAAAGGGTTTGGTTAACAAGGAAGACAGTGTGGAGTCTTATAATTTTTGCAATATGTTGGTCATATAAAACTTGGTGTACCGGTTGACAGTCTTGTTTGCCTAAATAACCTTGCTAGCCAAAACTCTGTACTGAGAGGGAATGCTTCTCGTGCATCCAAATCCTTGAGCCAAAATCCATGCCATCTGTGTCCACCATAACTACCTATATGTGGTATTTCCTTGCCATTCCAAGTAAATTTTTCATGTGCTACCTTTAAACTATTCAAAATTGTTACTACCCCTTTTTGTGTTAATGTTTACCAAGCTCATGAGGACGTGGTGGATGTCTTTATGTCACTTGTCAAGCAGACTTTACCTTCAGACTAGCGGCATATACATCCGTTTATCTATTAATTGTACAAAAAGAGCTGGCAACGGGGTGCCCAGTCCCAACTAATTACAACTTTAACCGCTTAATCTCTTCACATTTTGTCAACTGAATACTCAGTGAAACATCTGCATGTGTAAACCCAAGAGAAAAAGAGGGATGATCTGCCTTGCTGGTAGAAATAACGTCCTTCATGGGAGCCGCTTTTAAAAGTCTGTTTCGCCAGGGTCATATTGTACTTTCCACTACTGATTCGTTGACCAATTAACATACACCTCTCAAAACTTAATTTTTACTCTCTATATGATTTCAAAACTAAAAAGCTCTAGCACATGATTTAATCCCTGCTTCCCTCTGCGAAGTGCCTGTCTTTTACTTTTATGTTGAGTCAGTTTTCCTACTTCTTTCTATCTTCCACAAGCAAACACTAGTGTCAACTTTGGTACAACAATTGTTATATGCTACATATTGGATTTATTATATTGCTTTGTGTTGACAATATCCATGAGATAAATATGTTAAAAGTTGAAGCAAACGCTGAAACTTAAATCTTCCTTTGTGTTGGTTAAATACCTTTTACTAGAATCTATTGCTTTTTGAGTTAACTCTTATGTAAACCTATGGATGCAATGTCTCCAAAGTATTATTCATGAAAAGTTTTGCTTGTATGATTCAGTTGTTTACTCATTATCTATTTGGTAGCAAACTATAGACCATTGACTTGGATCACTTCATTCATTTACATGTGCCTTACAATACTATTTGATCAAGATTATGATGGTAGCATGTCACTTCAAAAATTATTTTGTTTATCGTTTACCTATTCGAGGACGAGTAGGAACTAAGCTTGGGGATGCTGATACGTCTCAAACGTATCTATAATTTTTGATGTTCCATGTTGATATTATACCAATTGTTACATGTTTTACATACACTTCATATCATTTTTATACATTTTCTGGGACTAACCTATTAACAAGATGCCACAGTGCCAGTTCCTGTTTTCTGCTGTTTTTGTATTTCAGAAAAAGCTGTTAAGGAAATATTCTCGGAATTGGACGAAAATCAACGGAGGTCCCTATTTCACCGACACGTCCACGGAGTCCAAAGGAGAGACGGAGACGAGCCAGGGAGCCGCCACACCATGCCTGGGCGCGACCCCTGCCTGCCGTGCCGAGGGGTGGTGTGGGCCCCTCGGGTGGCCTCCGACACCGCCCTTTCGCCTATTTATTTCTCCCGTCTGGAAAACCCTAAATACCCGAGTCATACTCCACGAAAAGTTCCAGAGGCGCCGCCTGTCGGGGGAATAATTAACCCGCGACTTATTCAAAGCCATAACAGCGACTTCGTCCTCATGATCACGCTATTATTGGGCTACGTAAATATGGGCCGACCTAGGATCGCGGCCTACCAAAGGAAGGCTCCAGAAGGTCGGCGTTAACTTGCCTTGGAAGATAAGAAGACAATCGGCTTCGTGTAGAACTCTTGTAACCTGACGAGTCTCTGTGTATATAAAGAGGACTCGCAGGACTTGGACAGGGTCAAGCCCTTAAACCCTAGTTCATACGGCGAGTACCGAGATCGGATCACCTCCATTGTAACACCTCATATATCATATCAATACCAATCTAGGGTAGGCAGGAAGTAGGTCTTTACCTCACATTGATGGGCCGAACCTGGGTAAATCTGTGTTCCTGCGATCCCAAGCTCGGAGACAATTGACTCGCGCAATCCCACACCTAAGAAGTCATCCATGACATCTGACGTGACAAACCCATGACAGTTGGCGCCCACCGTGGGGCCTGCGGTCAAGAGCGTCACGTTCCGCGCAGGATCGATGAAAGGAGCTGAAGATCATGCCGTCGGTCGCATCATCGCGGTCGATGGCATACCTGTTGTTGACGATTCAAGCTGGGGGCCGGAAGCGGATTACCTAGAGACCGGCCGCATTATCCCGTTTGGATCTATCGACGTCTTCGTCGGTTTCATCGGTGGCAGATCTGTTAGCTCAGTCCAAGAAGGCGACTCAGCAGAAGAAGTCACCGATGACGGAGAAGAGTCCGTGGAGAGCATGGAATCGCAAGAATTTGGGTCCATCATGCCCGCCCTTGTAGAAAGCTACTGGGACTACGCACCAGGAATCACCTTAATGCCAGATCAAGAGGCAGCACAAGGTGGAGTTTATATGGCCGGAGGGGCAAGTACGTCAGGAACCGCAGGTGAGGCCGAAAGATCGGCACCCCCTGGCAACCCGCTGCTTGTCCCGGTGTCAGCCGCAAACGCCGCCGTCTGTGCAACAGAAATTGAGGCCGCCAGGGCCGAGCTCCTGTACGAGGTTTAGAGGATGGAAGAAGAGTGCCACAGACTCAACCAGGTGAACCAAGGAATCCAACAGGAACGACAGAGAATAGCCGCGCTTGCCGCGACTCAAAGACAAGTTAACTCGCAGGTACAGGCGTGGGCGACTCAACCAATGGTAGAATTCCCACCCACTCCAGCTGCTGGAGCGGAAGGCCAACCAGTCGCAAGAAGATTGGACCAACAACTGACCAAGAAGCCCAGCAACTGCCATCGCAACAACCAAGGAGGTTTCACACCCCACAAGGCCACTACCAAAGCCCCGTCGATAATATGTATGCTGCGGCTAATATCTTGACATAGATGGTACCAACAGGCGACGACCCGGTTAACACGGAAGCACGGCATGCGATACAGATGTTGAGCACTGCTGTCTTAGAACAGGCCAACAGAGCAGAGGCCGAAGGGCAGCTGCCCACCGTACGGCCAACCACAGGATTGCAGCAGAGGGAAGCATCCAAAGCAGGCTACCAGAGAATATATCAAGAGTAGCACAAAGGCAGCAGGAACAAGCCGCAGAAGCACAGGCTATCATGCCAACGATGCAGACGCGGCCCGCGGAAGTTAACCACCCCATGGGCACATCCACAAACCTGTCCTCGCGACTCAAGGGCCCGGCGTGTTTCACTGAAAAGATCAGATCGGAACCTTTGCCTGAAGATTTCAAAGGACTGCGCAAGGTGGCAAACTACAACGCCAGCATGGATCCTACCACCTGGCTAAACAATTACGAGATGGGATGAGTATTTTAAACGCCTCAGAAGAGATATGCGCAAGGTACCTCAACATGATGTTGGAGGGCGCGGCTCACATATGGCTACAAAATCTGCCCCCCAATTCTATAAATACCTGGGAAGAGTTAAAAGATGGTTTCGTCAAAAACTTCCAAGGAACCTGCAAGCGACTCTGCAATATAGAAGATCTCGAGCGTTGCATTCAGAGGGAAGGCGAGTCAAGCCGCCACTGGATGAGAAGGGTGGCGGAAATAATACACTCCTCAGATAATATACCACCAAGCTCAACCGTCCTGGTCATGGAGAAAAACTGCAAGTTCGAACCGCTGATCCATAAACTGGGCCGCATGAAGGATAAAGTCAAGAGCCTCAGCGAGGTAATGGCTGCGGCTAATAAATACGCTGGCTCGGACAAAACCAGAGATGCGTCAGATGGAGAAGAGGAGGAGGTTGCTGTCAAGGGAAAGAAAAATACCAGCAAGCCTCAACATCAACAAATCAGCCACAATAACGTGAGTCAAAACAAGCGCAAGAGTGAAGAAGGGAACTCTGGGCTCGTCGCCAACATGCGTGGAGGATTCAGAGGCCAACGAGGAAGGGGCCGAGGAAGCGGCTCTCGTCCAATTAATATGGAAGAAGTTTTCAGTCGGCCGTGCGATCTTCACACAGGAGGTGACGGGCGGCCAGCGGACCATACCAAGGCGCAATGCAACTATTACAAGAAGTGGAAAGAGGAAAGCCAACACAACAGGGGAAACCACCATGAAGGAAACCCTGGTGCGGCTCATGGTTCAGGCGTCGGGCAGCACAATGCGAGTAACCCAAGCAAGCGGAGCAGTACCACACAATAGTTATCAACACCTCCAAAAGGGAGGAGAAATTAAGCCGCAGAAGCCAACAAGTGAACGCTGTAATACCAGCAACCCCCAACTGGCTAAAGTGGTTGGAGCATGCAGTAACGTGGAGCCGCGACGATCACCCGCCGCAAGTACGAGAACCAGGGAAGTTGGCGCTAGTTGTGGCACCCTACATAGCGGGATACAAGCTAGCCAAAGTGCTTATGGACGGAGGAAGCAACATAAACATCATGTACTACGACACGTTCAAGCGCTTGGTGTCGTGTCTCGTTGCACGGACACCGGGAGTATAGGATACCCCCTTTTAGGTTCGGCACGGGGCGCGAAGGAGGCTGAGAATCGTCTTCTTGGGCGGAGTCTAGATCAAGCTCTCCTCTCCACGATCAAAGCATGCAACCAAAGGGACACAAGGAGCTACCCAGGTTCAGGCCCCGGAGGCTAAAAGCCCTACTCCTGCATGTCTGGATTGATGAGTTCTTCATAGTGTGGCTTACAATGGAACCTCCCGGGCAGGGTACCCGGAAGGGTTTTGGCTGAGGTAGAAGAAGGACAGATCCTGACCCGGAGGAGATCACCTTCCTCTCTACCTCGCAGCCCTAGTCTAGTCTTGCTCTGGTTCTAGCTTGTCTTCGTCCTTGGTCGACCCCCCCCTCCTCCGTGCCTTGGTCCTCCTTTTATAGGCTAAGGGGTTGCCACAGGGTCACGTGAGGGGCGTGAGGGTCCTTCGGGGTGAAGGACCCTCCTCATCTAGTTTAGGGGGAGACGTGGCCTCTCCTCAGCCTAGCGTCTCCTGGGTTAGGTGGGAGCGTCCGCCTTGGGGTGGACAGGAGCTGACACCACCACGGGCGTGCTTCCCCCCGCGCTGCCTTCGCCTTGCTTCCCAAGTCTTCCGTGGTGAGGTGGAGTGCTTATCCACAGCGTAGGAGGTACCCGGAGGGAGCCTGGCCTCCTGCCGGGAACTCGGGCTCTCGGGTCCTTCCTGGCCTTCTTGCTTGATTCGGGGACCCGGAAGGTCCCCAGGACCGGAGCCCTTAGTCGATGCAGGCCTTGCGTGTCTTGACGGTGAACCCGCCAGCTTGACTTGAGTCTTGGTCTTGTCCATCTTCATCTTGGGCCCACATGGGGTGGACCCACTTTGGCAGTACTAGGGGAACCCCATGTTCCACTGTTGCGACAGTAGCCCCCGGGCATGGTCCCGGTGGCTCTTACTCCAGCTGCCGGGGCCATGGCCTAAAGATAGGTCAAAGTGGGTCCCGGGTACCTGGTCTTCTCAGCTCCGTTGGGGACCCGGAGGCGAGGTAGAGACGAGCCCCCGGGTCCTGTTGACTGAATCACGGCGAACGTTGCGATTCATACGGACCCCTTGCTTATCCTGGAATCCAACGGGCGAAACGCGCAGAAATCGGCACGCCCCCTCGATCCCCACGTCCGTCGGAGTAATGGGGCCGCGACGTGACGTGTGGGATGCCTTATAAGCCACGACTGGCTTCCACTGTAGCCGTTACCTCTCCAGATTCGCCGAAATCCCCAAATCGCCGCCCAGGAGACTCCTTCTCCCTGACTTCGCCAATCGCCGCCTCCTTTGGCCGCCGCCGTTCCTTGTTCTTGCCCCCAGCCCATGCCGCCTAAGCGAGATAGGACGGGAGTGAGGAAGATGTCGCAATCTGCCGCCGAGAAGATGGCGATGGAGGCTTCCCTGGCCGAAGCGCCGCCCTCGATGAGGGACTCAGGCCCTCTTTTCCCCAGTGAGTATGCGTCAGAGAAGCCATCCAACGCGTCCGCCAATCCCTGGCCGCGAGCTTCCGCGGTACTGAGGGAGTGGTGGTGCGCCCTGGGAGCGGTCCTCAACGAGAAGGGGAGGTGATTACTTTCCACGATTTCTCCGTCGTCGGCCTTCTTCCTCCGTTCTCCGAGTTCTTCGCAGCAATCTTGGAGGCTTACGGATTGCATATGCTGCACTTGCACCCCAATGCCGTGATGATGCTTGCTACTTTTGCCTATGCCTGCGAGGCATTTGCGGGTGTCATGCCCTCGGTGGCCCTGTTCCGCCATTTCTTCGTTCCACGCCTGGGGAAGTCCAAGTGGATCGCTGGCGGTGTCTCTTTCTGCCTCCGGAGAGATGCGGCGCACCAGTACCCGGAAACATTCACCAAGGCCTCGGTTGGAGAATGGAGGCACAACTGGTATTTTGTCGAAGCTGACGGGACCAATCCCCATCTGATGACTCCATATTATCCAGCGGAGCGACTGGCACACTCGAAGGAGAGAAGCTCTCAAGGGGAAGCACTGGCTCCAGTCATCAACAGGTTGGCTGCGCTCCGCGCAAGGGGAGTGACGGGTGCCATGATCCTGGCAGACTTTCTTCACAGGGGGATTGCCCCTCTGCAGTTCCGGAGCCGCCCGCTCTGGGAACTCAATCAGGTGGGCAGCAGCCTTCCACGATCTAGATTCCACTTGACAGAGACCACCTGGGCTCTGTCCATGGGCTACATATTGCCATGGGTACCCTTCGAGTTCCAGGATGAGACCTTGCCGCTGTTCGAAGATCCGGCCGCCGACGGTATCCGATCTTCGATGCCAGAGTGCAATGAGTACGGGGTGGCGGGTACTACCAAGATCGAGCCCCCGCCACACCCAAAACACGCAGTCTTCAAGGAGGTAGGCCAAGGGAGCAAGGCCTTGCCCACGGGGACGTTTCCCCTGAAGAACCTGGGACTTCGGATGACGAAGGCGACGAAGTGACTCCTCCGGGAGTACCTTGCGGGCGGAGGCCCCGGCGCTCCTTCCGGGGCGGCGACAAACCCGCCGGGTGACGAACTCCCAGAGCAGCCTGTGCCGCCGAGCTCGCCGTCGTTGCAGGAGTCTGATCAGGGTCGGAGGCCATCCCTCCTCCCCTTGCTGACATGGAGGTAGGGGAGGAGAGCCTGTCCTTGCCGGACCTCTTTGACGACTTGGTGCAGAAGAGGTGGAGCTTCTCCGGATCGAAGAGAGCCCGCCGGTAAGTTTTGATGGCATCTTCTTTGAAAGCGGAGTTGTTTTTCTTCTGCCGCCGTCCTGACTTCTGACTTTCATTTCTTGCACAGGAGCCCGACCCCGGAGTGGCCAAGCAAGCGACCCCGGAGAGGCGAGGACGTCGAAGCGTCGAGCTCCACCGGCACCTCCGCGGAGGCAACTCCGAGCCCCCGAGCCCCCAGTCCGCCCCAAGGACCAGGGGGTGGCTCCGGTCGTCGCAGACGAGGCGGAGGCTGTCGGCGCGAAAGGCCCTGGGGAGAGGCGCGACGTGGATCCCCAGGCGACCCTCGGACCGCGAGGACTCGCAGCAGGCGGGTACATCCCCGGGGCTCCGCCCCGGGAACGCTGACCCCTGCCCTGAACCCGGGAGAGTCGAGGAAGGCCCCGGGTTCTCCAAGACGTTCTCCAGCGTCTCGGAGTTCTTGTCTTCTGCCCGCCGAACTGGCGCGGCTGGTGCCCCCGACCTCCGACAGCGGGGAGCACTCGCAGGCTCGCGAGCTGCGGCTTCCCTCGGGGAGGAAGCTCGCAGCGCCCGTGAACTGAAGCTGGCGGCGGACGAAGAGCTGCTCTATGCTTGGGAACAGCGAGTGGCCAGCCGCGAGAAAGAGCTGGAGCGACGAGAGGCCGAGCTGGAAGATGAAGAGCGCCACTACCTTGGCACCATTGAGGAGCTCCAGATCAAGATGGAGCGGGACGAGGACCGCTTCGAACAAGGCCTGGAGAACGTGGCTGGCTGGGCTCGCAGCGAGGTTGAAAATGACTTCGAGCCAAAAGCAGAGCCGCCTCGTCGCTAAGCAAGCAGGTCTCTAAACTCCAGAGCGAGCTCAAGAGCGAGAGGGAAAGCGGGAACAAGCCTACTCGGATTTCCGAAGCCAGGGGCGAAAGAGATAGCTTGTCCGCCCGGGCTGAGGCGATGACGGCCACGATTGAGGCGCAGAAGCAGGCCCTCAAAACAGCTGAGAAGTTTAAGCAAGAGGACGGCTGGCCGCGTCGCCATGGAAAGGAAGATCCGGGAACTGGGCGATGCAATTGACTTCTGGAAGGACAAAGATGCGCGCATGACTGTCCTTCGCAAGAAGGAAACAAAGGAGCTGGCTGATGGGCGTGCGGCGATGGAAGCGTCCAAATCCCAAGCTCAGATTGCGTGGCACCAACATGAGCAGGTATCCAACCAGCTGACGGGGTGCAGGCAAGCTGGCGGAAGCGAAGGATGCACTTGAGAAAGAGCGACGGCGATTTGCTCACACCGCCGCGATGATCACAACGTCTTGCTCCAGATGAACCACGGGTCCTTGGACATCGTGCAGGAGTTCACGAATTTGGGAGTGCCTTCTCCGCCCGTCCTCATGGCCGATCACTCCACTTCCTTCGCCCGCTATCCCGGGTTCTTGAAGTACGTGGCCTCGCTCATCAAAGTATCAAGGAGCAGGTTAGCAGAGCCACTCGCCTTGCTGGGGAACAGGCAGTGAGGCAGGTGACGACCCGATTCGTCACAGCGCTTCGCCAGCGACACCCGCAGCTCTCCTTGCTATCCGAGCTGGAGGCGCCTGAACCCGGGACGCCGCTTCCTCCAGACGTGACCCGCCAGGTGGAGGAGATCTTGAAGCACCTTTCCCGAGAAGATGACCCGTGAACCTGTGAAGTCCTGAAAAGGACAATACCAGGGGCCGTGAACCATGCTTTTGTACTGATTTGCCAACTGGCTTATGAACTCATGCTTTTGAATGTAAATAACTTCTTCCCAAAGTATATAAGTTTTATTGTACTCGTGGGGGCTTTACGCTCTCGGGAAGGATCCAAAGGTGTGAGCGCTAACCAGCCGTGGGCACTCAGACTGATCTGAAGTGCGGACACAGGGCGCAACCCCCCAAAGGACCCACCGTTTCCTGACCGCACGGACCTCAGCCCACGATCCACTGCCCGAGGGAAACTGACAGTGTCATCGCGAAGGCGCTGCCCCAGGAGAACGCCCGCTTTCGCCTTAGCCAAAGCACATAAAACTGATGTACCCGGGAACAAGCCCGTGCAAGCACGTTTATACTTAGCTCGCGTTTTGACTCCTTCTGGCTACCTCGGTAATCGTTCTGTCGCGCTGCCGCCAAGGCGGGTCTTCTATGCCGTGTTTCAGACATAATTCTGCCTTGCCCAGCAATTCTTGGCGGGGACAAGGCTTCCAACCGAGATAGCCTCCAATGCCGACTAAGGGCATGACTGGCTGGCTTGCGCCGGTCCGGAGACCATTTGTGTTACTTGCTCGAGTTACCCGGAGACCACCCAACTGGTGATCCGGCGGCTTGCTGGCGTATCAGAGACGCCGGTCCGGAGACCCCAGGTTGTCTTAGTTTTCCTGGACCCGGATGTTCCTTGTTTGGTGACCGACAATCTGGCTGGCTCATGCCGGTCCGGAGACCCTGAAGCTTGCTTTACTCGCGGGATCCTGATGCTAGCCACTTAGCGATCCGGTACTTCTGAGGGGGTCCACTTGGTCCAGGCTGATCGTGACGATGTGACCCGGGAGATCCCATTCTCCGTGGGCCACGTCTCCGCAAATGAAGGTTTGATCCCAGCTAGCTGCAGCTTGCCCTTGACTGCTTTGTATCTGTGGGCCGGTAGTAAGCAAGGTTCCGGGAGTTCTTCAGTCTGGGTGGATGCATTGGCAAAGGTCCGGAAAGATCTTCCCTTCTGAGGAACCCCAGCTGTGGCACTCCTCTTGGCTTTCTTGGACTTCTTGTTGAGGGGCAATCTCGGCTGATGTGCCTGGTTCCCGCACGAATAGCAATCACCGTTCTTCTGGCGTATCTGGATGTCGTTGAACTGTCGGCAATCTTCCAGACTGTGCCGGTCAGATCTGTGGTACATGCACCACACTCCAGGCTGGCCGTCTTTGCGCAGAGGAATCTGGAGTTCTTGGGGCACGTAGATGAGAGGATCTTCTTGCCGAGGCTCGCTTTTTGTGTCTTGGTCGAGGTTTTCCTCCTCCGGAAGCGGCACTGTGGTCGGCGCGTCGGAACAGAGTTCCTCCTTCGCTCCATGCGTCCATGGGGAAAGAGGGACATCAATGTTCGTGGCACCTTCCTCAGGTCTTCCCGTGCTGACCAGAGAGCTGACATAAGCGGCTGGAGGGACGAAGTGGACTCCGAAGGCGCGATCTTTAGCGGCAGGTGCCGGCGAGGATTCGTCAAGAACGAAGCCGAGGCCGGGGTACCGCAGGAACTCAAGGCTGCCTTTCCCTTTCTCTTCTTTGTCATCTTGAATGTCGGATTCGGTATCCTCTTCACGAGAGCCGAAACTAGCGCCGTTCCGAAGGCGCTGGAGAGATCTTGACACGGACTGAAAGCTTGACGCCGAACTTGACGATGAACTTGACGATGAACTTGATTGAAGAAGAAGACGAATCCAGCACTTGCGCCCCCTACCTGGCGCGCCAGATGTCGTGTCTCGTTGCACGGACACCGGGAGTATAGGATACCCCCTTTTAGGTTCGGCACGGGGCGCGAAGGAGGCTGAGAATCGTCTTCTTGGGCGGAGTCTAGATCAAGCTCTCCTCTCCACGATCAAAGCATGCAACCAAAGGGACACAAGGAGCTACCCAGGTTCAGGCCGCCCGGAGGCTAAAAGCCCTACTCCTGCATGTCTGGATTGATGAGTTCTTCATAGTGTGGCTTACAATGGAACCTCCCGGACAGGGTACCCGGAAGGGTTTTGGCCCGAGGTAGAAGAAGGACAGATCCTGACCCGGAGGAGATCACCTTCCTCTCTACCTCGCAGCCCTAGTCTAGTCTTGCTCTGGTTCTAGCTTGTCTTCGTCCTTGCGACCTCCCCCTCCTCCGTGCCTTGGTCCTCCTTTTATAGGCTAAGGGGTTGCCACAGGGTCACGTGAGGGGCGTGAGGGACCTTCGGGGTGAAGGACCCTCCTCATCTAGTTTAGGGGGAGACGTGGCCTCTCCTCAGCCTAGCGTCTCCCTGGGTTAGGTGGGAGCGTCCGCCTTGGGGTGGACAGGAGCTGACACCACCACGGGCGTGCTTCCCGCCCGCGCTGCCTTCGCCTTGCTTCCCAAGTCTTCGTGGTGAGGTGGAGTGCTTATCCACAGGCGTAGGAAGTACCCGGGAGGGAGCCTGGCCTCCTGCCGGGAACTCGGGCTCTCGGGTCCTTCCTGGCCTTCTTGCTTGATTCGGGGACCCGGAAGGTCCCCAGGACCGGAGCCCTTAGTCGATGCAGGCCTTGCGTGTCTTGACGGTGAACCCGCCAGCTTGACTTGAGTCTTGGTCTTGTCCATCTTCAACTTGGGCCCACATGGGGTGGACCCACTTTGGCAGTACTAGGGGAACCCCATGTTCCACTGTTGCGACACTTGGGGCTCATGGATTCAGCCTGCAACACATGACGACCGTGTTTCACGGCATCGTCCCAGGGAAATCTGCACAACCAGTGGGAAAGATAACCCTGGGAGTAACCTTTCGGACAGAAGAAAACTTCAGAAGCGAGCTCATATGCTTCGAAGTG
>CAMZMU010000044.1:5599128-5745952 GCA_947311845.1 Poa pratensis | reverse complement strand
ACTATATTTTAATTCTTTCACATCATATGTGTTGTTCTTGGAGCGTCTGTGTGCTTTTATTTTCAGTATGTTATTTGTCGTGGTGGGAATCACGCAGATGCCTAGGGGTAGACTTAGTCTGGGGCCGATGGGACGCTTGAGGATTCGGGGAGGGATTGCGCGATGGAATCGCACACGAAGAACACTGCAAACACAAAGATCTACCTGCTTCGGGGCCCTCGTGAGGAGGTAAAACCCCTACTGCAGCATCATCCACTTTGGGTGTATTCTCAACTCATATGCGGTGGGTACAACTCCTCGAGCTGTATCCAGCTAACCATGGAGATGTGCCCAAGGTAGAAGAAGAGGTAACAGGGGGGAAATGAGCCCAGAGGCCTCTGCGGGCACCCGCGCGCCCTCCTGCCCCTTCCCCCTAGTTGCTCCTTATAAAGGGGAGCCCAGGGGACAAGTTAGGGACAAGGGGACAAAGAACACTGTTCACTGACGTGACTACTGGGTCTTGTCACACTGTAGTGAGTTGACGGAGGGATGGACTTGGCACGTCCTGTTCGTCCTTCCTTTGTCTTCTAGCACTTGTCTCCTCATCTCGGTAGGTGCCGTCCTTTCCTTGTCTTCTAGCTTCTGTCTCCGGGATCCCCGGGATCACTTGGCAGAGCATCTCGTACTGGAAGAGGAAGATATTTGAGATGACTCGGATGGGGATGTCCGGTCGAAGTAGAGTCGGTTGATGATGATCCGGTCCAAGGTAGCGTCGGTGAGATGTCGGGGTAGCAATATCCTCGGGTGACGACCGAGGTGTAGATATCCAGGTCCAGCCGAGGTACAGATACCTCGGTTTAGACGGGACTGGGGAAATTGGTCTATCGAGTTATCTACGAGCTTGGCCTGTCCGAGATCCATCCGCCCGAGGTAACAACGTCGATCTGCTCAAAGGCCGATACTGGGAGCGAGGAAACCAGCCGAGACTGCTGTACTTGGCCCACGCGGGACGATGGAGAAAAGGTGGCCCGCCCGAGGTACGAAGAAGACTCGGTCCATCCGGGATGCTCCGTCCCGGTCCGCCCGAGGCAGCGCATTGATCGTTGACTCGGAGCTGGAGCAGCGCGTCGCTGAAGACGTGGCCCATCCGAGGTTGCAGACCTCGGCCTGCCACGTGCAGAGCTCGGCCGTCGTGGGCGTCGCTGGCCTGCCGAGGTTGAGTTGCCTCGGCCCAGCGAGCTGGTGGCCCGACCGAGGTTATCCAGGCACAAACAGGCCTTGGGCCACCGAGACAAACCAGCCCCGGACCGCCGAAGTGTGCTAGGCCTCGGGCCGCCGAGTTAAGTTGAACTTCGGCTCAGTTTTGTTTATCTCGGTCTGGTCCGAATCAAATTTAGCCCAGGCTGCCTCTTCGACCCTTCTCTTTATCTTTTATCAGTTCTCACTCTCTTTTATTAATACAACAACACCAACAACTTTGGGGTACCGGGATTACATCCCCGACATTAGTCCCGAGGCTGCGGGGGACTCGCAGAGTCGCGCGCAGACTTACAAAAATAAATAGCATTAAACTCCCAAGTTCACAACATCCTGCCTGTATGTACATCATCATAATTCGGTCGTCCAGCCTGCCCTCCAGGCCAAATGCGACATCCGGTTGACCGAGCTCACCCGAATCAACAATGAGATGGACAGTTTGCGCTGGAAATGTGTTGCACGCATGGGCATGGCCACACATAGGTGTCTCTGCCGACATTGGGCAATTTGGCACACTGCCTGCATGGTCACCATCATATGTCATTTTTCAGCCACTCTGGGCATATGTTTTGGAGCATATGTCTGCACGGACATAGCTCTAATACCTCGGCCTCTCTGGGCATATTTCATATGTCTCGGTACCTCGGCCACTCTGGGCATATTCATATGTCTCGGTACCTCGGCCACTCTGGGCATATTTCATATGTCTCGGTACCTCGGCCACTCTGGGCATATCACACATGTCTCATACCTCGGCCACTCTGGGCATATCACACATGTCTCGATACCTCGGCCACTCTGGGCATATATTATAAGTCGGTTTTTAGCCACTTTGGGCGTCACCGTGAAGATATGTTGGTAGCCTTAGCTGATCCAACACATATAGCCGTCGTTGGCTGACCTGGCACTTTGCCACTATAGGCATTTGCCTTATGCCGGTTCGCGGTACATCTCAACCTAGAATGCCCAATGAGTCGGAATACTCTTCGACTCATTGAACTGGGATAGTAACGCTATGACACTCTAGCAATTTGGATAACTGAAGAATCATGTTAGTCGGATAAGCTGGCGCAACAGCACTCATGAGATATTTGAAGATTTAAGAGTGATGCCATGATATGCTGGTGAACCGAGATAAACAGCGATCTGAGATATGGAATGATACGTGATACTGTGGCAAACCGAAATAAACGGCGATCTGGAGAATACCGATATTGCCATGATATCTTAGGTGATTTGAGATAACCAACATAATCATGATCATGATGATGAATATTGTCTCGGTAAACGATGCCACCTTTCAACGTTAGTAGAGGCATATAAATATTGAATATTTAATTTAAACAACGAATCTACCAACAGGCGGAATTAATTACAGCATGTGACAGAGATTACTACTAGTAGCAAAACTATGCACGCGGACACAGACTCGGTCACAACCAAGTCCCCGAGTTACTTTACAGATCTAGAAGAAAAAGCAAACTGACTGGCCGGCAGTCCCCGAGTAAGACATCTTGCTCCGGGGAAACAATAACTAAGGAAGACAGAAAAGAGGGGGCAGTCCCCGAGTACTGTTTGAAACTATCTAGAAGCATAATGCAGACATATAACTGATACTTACAAGGCAGTGTGGTTGGAGCAGTCGAGGAAAACGCTAATGCCGGCCTTAACTCGGATTTTCTGAATTTAACTCGGATTTCCCAACCTTGACTCGGATTTCCAGGGTGACCCGGATTTTCAGGACGACCCGGATTTTCAGGGTGACCCGGATTCTCAGGATGACCCTGATTTTCAGGTGACCCGGATTTTCAGGATGACCCGGATTTTCAGGATGACCCGGATTTTCAGGGTAACTCCAACGAACGTTCTTCCGCAAAACCGATACCACCTTTCAATGTTAGTCCAGCACATGTATACACAAAGAATATTTGACGGGAACAACAAATTTACTAACAGAGGTAAACTAGCTCCAACATATATATCATGAATATTCAAAGAACAACAAGTCTACTGACCAGAGGCAACGAACTATAACATATGTCGGAAAGTTAATCTAGCAGTCAGGCTACATACGGGATGCAAACTCGGACTCAACGAGTCCCCAAGCTACTTTCTTATCTAGGAGACACTGTAAAACAGACTGGCTGTCCAGTCCCCGGGTCAAGACATCTTGTTACCGGGGAAACGACTAAGCAAACAGGAAGGGGCAGTCCCCGAGCTATTATTGAGATTGACTATCTGTGCATGGTACCAAGTAAAATACTCACTGAGCCTCGTTGGTGCCGATTGGATCGGTAAAACCGACATGACCTGGGCAAGCGGCGGGCAGTTACCCGGATCTGTTGATGGTGACCGTTGGTGTAGACTGCGCCAGCTACTGCGTACAGCGGCAAGCTTGAGCGAGTGGAACAATGGTGATGTCTAGTCCCCGCGTTGACGACGAAGGTCCCGTCTGAATTGATCCAGCAAGCGCCACTATCAGCCCACGGTGGCGCCAACTTTCGTGGTGGGAATCACGCAGATGCCTAGGGGTAGGCTTAGTCTGGGGCCGATGGGACGCTTGAGGATTCGCGGAGGGATTGCGCGATGGAATCGCACACGAAGAACACTGCAAACACAAAGATCTACCCTGCTTCGGGGCCCTCGTGAGGAGGTAAAACCCCTACTGCAGCATCTATCCTACTTTGGTGTATTCTCATCTCATATGCGGTGGGTACAAATGCTCCTCGAGCTGTATCCAGCTAACCATGGAGATGTTCCCAAGGTAGAAGAAGAGGTAACAGGGGGAAAATGAGCCCAGAGGCCTCTGCGCGCACCCGCGCGCCCTCCTGCCCCTTCCCCCTGGTGCTCCTTATAAAGGGGAGCCCAGGGGACAAGTTAGGGACAAGGGGACAAAGAACACTGTTCACTGACGTGACTACTGGGGTCTTGTCACACTGTAGTTGAGTTGACTGAGGGGATGGGCTTGACACGTCCTGTCCGACCTTTCCTTTGTCTTCTAGCACTTGTCTCCGGCATCTCCGGTAGGTGCCGTCCTTTCCTTTGTCTTCTAGCTTCTGTCTCCGGGATCCCCGGGATCACTTGGCAGAGCATCACGTACTGGACGAGGAAGATATTTGTGATGACTCGGATGGGATGTCCCGGTCGAAGTAGAGTCGGTTGATGATGATCCGGTCAAGGCAGCGTCGGTGGACATGTCAGGGTAGCAATATCCTCGGGTGACGACCGAGGTGTAGATATCCAGGTCCAGCCGAGGTACAGATACCTCGGTTCAGACGGGACTGGGGAAATTGGTCCATCCGAGTTATCTACGAGCTTGGCCTGTCTGAGATCCATCCGCCCGAGGTAACAACGTCGATCTTCTCGAAGGCCGATACTGGGAGCGAGGAAACCAGCCGAGACTGCTGCAGCTTGGGCCACGCGGGACGATGGAGAAAAGGTGGCCCGCCTGAGGTACGAAGAAGACTCGGCCCGTCCGGGATGCTCCGTCCCGGTCCGCCCGAGGCAGCGCATCGATCGTTGACTCGGAGCTGGAGCAGCGCGTCGCTGAAGATGTGGCCATCCGAGGTTGCAGACCTCGGCCTGCCACGTGCAGAGCTCGGCCCGTCGTGGGCGTCGCTGGCCTGCCCGAGGTTGAGTTGCCTCGGCCCAGCGAGCTGGTGGCCCGACCGAGGTTATCCAGGCACAAACAGGCCTTGGGCCACCGAGACAAACCAGCCCGGACCGCGAAGTGAGCTAGGCCTCGGGCCGCCGAGTTAAGTTGAACTTCGGCTCAGTTTTGTTTATCTCGGTCTGGTCCGAATCAAATTTAGCCCAGGCTGCCACTTCGACCCTTCTCTTTATCTTTTATCAGTTCTCACTCTCTTTTATTAATACAACAACACCAACAACTTTGGGTACCGGGGATTACATCCCCGACATTATTTTTATTTTCTGATATCAACTTGATTGGATCCTAGCATTCTTGATTGGGAGGAGACAAGCTCCGCTTTTTCATTAGAATACTCTTATTCTTCACTTATACTTGTTGAGTATTCATATCTAGCGCTGTTAAGCTTTTAGCTCTTGTTTTCATGTATCTCTTGTCAGAGCTATTAGTTCTTTTAAAGAAAGTACTCTCTTACTTCACTTATACTTGTTTGGAGAGTTACTGAAATAAATTGATTGGTATTTGGCTGGAACAGAAAATGTTGCATGTGGTAAATGGTATAATGGAAAAGACTTACATACTCTTGTAGATCACTAACTTGGATAATTTGATACTTGTCAATTGTTTTGAGTTAACAAGTAGGTCATGATTAAACTTTTGCATCATGTAAGTTAAGCCCATTAGTGAAGACTACCGTAAAGCTTGTTGAAATTTGGTTTGCATGAGTGGTATCTCTAAGGTCTAGATATTTTCTAGTAAAAGGGTTTGGTTAACAAGAGACAGTGTGGAGTCTTATAATTTTTGCAATATGTTGGTCATATAAAACTTGGTGTACCGGTTGACAGTCTTGTTTGCCTAAATAACCTTGCTAGCCAAAACTCTGTACTGAGAGGGAATGCTTCTCGTGCATCCAAATCCTTGAGCCAAAATCCATGCCATCTGTGTCCACCATAACTACCTATATGTGGTATTTCCTTGCCATTCCAAGTAAATTTTTCATGTGCTACCTTTAAACTATTCAAAATTGTTACTACCCCTTTTTGTGTTAATGTTTACCAAGCTCATGAGGACGTGGTGGATGTCTTTATGTCACTTGTCAAGCAGACTTTACCTTCAGACTAGCGGCATATACATCCGTTTATCTATTAATTGTACAAAAAGAGCTGGCACGGGGTGCCCAGTCCCAACTAATTACAACTTTAACCGCTTAATCTCTTCACATTTTGTCAACTGAATACTCAGTGAAACATCTGCATGTGTAAACCAAGAGAAAAGAGGGATGATCTGCCTTGCTGGTAGAAATAACGTCCTTCATGGGAGCCGCTTTTAAAAGTCTGTTTCGCCAGGGTCATATTGTACTTTCCACTACTGATTCGTTGACCAATTAACATACACCTCTCAAAACTTAATTTTTACTCTCTATATGATTTCAAAACTAAAAAGCTCTAGCACATGATTTAATCCCTGCTTCCTCTCTGCGAAGTGCCTGTCTTTTACTTTTATGTTGAGTCAGTTTTCCTACTTCTTTCTATCTTCCACAAGCAAACACTAGTGTCAACTTTGGTACAACAATTGTTATATGCTACATATTGGATTTATTATAGCTTTGTGTTGACAATATCCATGAGATAAATATGTTAAAAGTTGAAGCAAACGCTGAAACTTAAATCTTCCTTTGTGTTGGTTAAATACCTTTTACTAGAATCTATTGCTTTTTGAGTTAACTCTTATGTAAACCTATGGATGCAATGTCTCCAAAGTATTATTCATGAAAAGTTTTGCTTGTATGATTCAGTTGTTTACTCATTATCTATTTGGTAGCAAACTATAGACCATTGACTTGGATCACTTCATTCATTTACATGTGCCTTACAATACTATTTGATCAAGATTATGATGGTAGCATGTCACTTCAAAATTATTTTGTTTATCGTTTACCTATTCGAGGACGAGTAGGAACTAAGCTTGGGGATGCTGATACGTCTCAAACGTATCTATAATTTTTGATGTTCCATGTTGATATTATACCAATTGTTACATGTTTTACATACACTTCATATCATTTTTATACATTTTCTGGGACTAACCTATTAACAAGATGCCACAGTGCCAGTTCCTGTTTTCTGCTGTTTTTGTATTTCAGAAAAAGCTGTTAAGGAAATATTCTCGGAATTGGACGAAAATCAACGGAGGTCCCTATTTCACCGACACGTCCACGGAGTCCAAAGGAGAGACGGAGACGAGCCAGGGAGCCGCCACACCATGCCTGGGCGCGACCCCCTGCCTGCCGTGCCGAGGGGTGGTGTGGGCCCTCGGGTGGCCTCCGACACCGCCCTTTCGCTATTTATTTCTCCGTCTGGAAAACCCTAAATACCCGAGTCATACTCCACGAAAAGTTCCAGAGGCGCCGCCTGTCGGGGGAATAATTAACCCGCGACTTATTCAAAGCCATAACAGCGACTTCGTCCTCATGATCACGCTATTGGGCTACGTAAATATGGGCCGACCTAGGATCGCGGCCTACCAAAGGAAGGCTCCAGAAGGTCGGCGTTAACTTGCCTTGGAAGATAAGAAGACAATCGGCTTCGTGTAGAACTCTTGTAACTGACGAGTCTCTGTGTATATAAAGAGGACTCGCAGGACTTGGACAGGGTCAAGCCCTTAAACCCTAGTTCATACGGCGAGTACCGAGATCGGATCACCTCCATTGTAACACCTCATATATCAATCAATACCAATCTAGGGTAGGCAGGAAGTAGGTCTTTACCTCACATTGATGGGCCGAACCTGGGTAAATCTGTGTTCCTGCGATCCCAAGCTCGGAGACAATTGACTCGCGCAATCCCACACCTAAGAAGTCATCCATGACATCTGACGTGACAAACCCATGACAGTTGGCGCCCACCGTGGGGCCTGCGGTCAAGAGCGTCACGTTCCGCGCAGGATCGATGAAAGGAGCTGAAGATCATGCCGTCGGTCGCATCATCGCGGTCGATGGCATACCTGTTGTTGACGATTCAAGCTGGGGGCCGGAAGCGGATTACCTAGAGACCGGCCGCATTATCCCGTTTGGATCTATCGACGTCTTCGTCGGTTTCATCGGTGGCAGATCTGTTAGCTCAGTCCAAGAAGGCGACTCAGCAGAAGAAGTCACCGATGACGGAGAAGAGTCCGTGGAGAGCATGGAATCGCAAGAATTTGGGTCCATCATGCCCGCCTTGTAGAAAGCTACTGGGACTACGCACCAGGAATCACCTTAATGCCAGATCAAGAGGCAGCACAAGGTGGAGTTTATATGGCCGGAGGGGCAAGTACGTCAGGAACCGCAGGTGAGGCCGAAAGATCGGCACCCCCTGGCAACCCGCTGCTTGTCCCGGTGTCAGCCGCAAACGCCGCCGTCTGTGCAACAGAAATTGAGGCCGCCAGGGCCGAGCTCCGTACGAGGTTTAGAGGATGGAAGAGTGCCACAGACTCAACCAGGTGAACCAAGGAATCCAACAGGAACGACAGAGAATAGCCGCGCTTGCCGCGACTCAAAGACAAGTTAACTCGCAGGTACAGGCGTGGGCGACTCAACCAATGGTAGAATTCCCACCCACTCCAGCTGCTGGAGCGGAAGGCCAACCAGTCGCAAGAGATTGGACCAACAACTGACCAAGAAGCCCAGCAACTGCCATCGCAACAACCAAGGAGGTTTCACACCCCACAAGGCCACTACCAAAGCCCCGTCGATAATATGTATGCTGCGGCTAATATCTTGACATAGATGGTACCAACAGGCGACGACCCGGTTAACACGGAAGCACGGCATGCGATACAGATGTTGACTGCTGTCTTAGAACAGGCCAACAGAGCAGAGGCCGAAGGGCAGCTGCCCACCGTACCGGCCAACCACAGGATTGCAGCAGAGGGAAGCATCCAAAGCAGGCTACCAGAGAATATATCAAGTAGCACAAAGGCAGCAGGAACAAGCCGCAGAAGCACAGGCTATCATGCCAACGATGCAGACGCGGCCCGCGGAAGTTAACCACCCATGGGCACATCCACAAACCTGTCCTCGCGACTCAAGGGCCCGCGTGTTTCACTGAAAAGATCAGATCGGAACCTTTGCCTGAAGATTTCAAAGGACCGCAAGGTGGCAAACTACAACGCCAGCATGGATCCTACCACCTGGCTAAACAATTACGAGATGGGGATGAGTATTTTAAACGCCTCAGAAGAGATATGCGCAAGGTACCTCAACATGATGTTGGAGGGCGCGGCTCACATATGGCTACAAAATCTGCCCCCCAATTCTATAAATACCTGGGAAGAGTTAAAAGATGGTTTCGTCAAAAACTTCCAAGGAACCTGCAAGCGACTCTGCAATATAGAAGATCTCGAGCGTTGCATTCAGAGGGAAGGCGAGTCAAGCCGCCACTGGATGAGAAGGGTGGCGGAAAATAATACACTCCTCAGATAATATACCACCAAGCTCAACCGTCCTGGTCATGGAGAAAAACTGCAAGTTCGAACCGCTGATCCATAAACTGGGCCGCATGAAGGATAAAGTCAAGAGCCTCAGCGAGGTAATGGCTGCGGCTAATAAATACGCTGGCTCGGACAAAACCAGAGATGCGTCAGATGGAGAAGAGAGGAGGTTGCTGTCAAGGGAAAGAAAAATACCAGCAAGCCTCAACATCAACAAATCAGCCACAATAACGTGAGTCAAAACAAGCGCAAGAGTGAAGAAGGGAACTCTGGGCTCGTCGCCAACATGCGTGGAGGATTCAGAGGCCAACGAGGAAGGGGCCGAGGAAGCGGCTCTCGTCCAATTAATATGGAAGAAGTTTTCAGTCGGCCGTGCGATCTTCACACAGGAGGTGACGGGCGGCCAGCGGACCATACCAAGGCGCAATGCAACTATTACAAGAAGTGGAAAGAGGAAAGCCAACACAACAGGGGAAACCACCATGAAGGAAACCCTGGTGCGGCTCATGGTTCAGGCGTCGGGCAGCACAATGCGAGTAACCCCAAGCAAGCGGAGCAGTACCACACAATAGTTATCAACACCTCCAAAAGGGAGGAGAAATTAAGCCGCAGAAGCCAACAAGTGAACGCTGTAATACCAGCAACCCCAACTGGCTAAAGTGGTTGGAGCATGCAGTAACGTGGAGCCGCGACGATCACCCGCCGCAAGTACGAGAACCAGGGAAGTTGGCGCTAGTTGTGGCACCCTACATAGCGGGATACAAGCTAGCCAAAGTGCTTATGGACGGAGGAAGCAACATAAACATCATGTACTACGACACGTTCAAGCGCTTGGTGTCGTGTCTCGTTGCACGGACACCGGGAGTATAGGATACCCCCTTTTAGGTTCGGCACGGGGCGCGAAGGAGGCTGAGAATCGTCTTCTTGGGCGGAGTCTAGATCAAGCTCTCCTCTCCACGATCAAAGCATGCAACCAAAGGGACACAAGGAGCTACCCAGGTTCAGGCCGCCCGGAGGCTAAAAGCCCTACTCCTGCATGTCTGGATTGATGAGTTCTTCATAGTGTGGCTTACAATGGAACCTCCCGGGCAGGGTACCCGGAAGGGTTTTGGCTGAGGTAGAAGAAGGACAGATCCTGACCCGGAGGAGATCACCTTCCTCTCTACCTTCGCAGCCCTAGTCTAGTCTTGCTCTGGTTCTAGCTTGTCTTCGTCCTTGGTCGACCCCCCCCTCCGTGCCTTGGTCCTCCTTTTATAGGCTAAGGGGTTGCCACAGGGTCACGTGAGGGGCGTGAGGGTCCTTCGGGGTGAAGGACCCTCCTCATCTAGTTTAGGGGGAGACGTGGCCTCTCCTCAGCCTAGCGTCTCCTTGGGTTAGGTGGGAGCGTCCGCCTTGGGGTGGACAGGAGCTGACACCACCACGGGGCGTGCTTCCCCCGCGCTGCCTTCGCCTTGCTTCCCAAGTCTTCCGTGGTGAGGTGGAGTGCTTATCCACAGGCGTAGGAGGTACCCGGAGGGAGCCTGGCCTCCTGCCGGGAACTCGGGCTCTCGGGTCCTTCCTGGCCTTCTTGCTTGATTCGGGGACCCGGAAGGTCCCCAGGACCGGAGCCCTTAGTCGATGCAGGCCTTGCGTGTCTTGACGGTGAACCCGCCAGCTTGACTTGAGTCTTGGTCTTGTCCATCTTCATCTTGGGCCCACATGGGGTGGACCCACTTTGGCAGTACTAGGGGAACCCCATGTTCCACTGTTGCGACAGTAGCCCCCGGGCATGGTCCCGGTGGCTCTTACTCCAGCTGCCGGGGCCATGGCCTAAAGATAGGTCAAAGTGGGTCCCGGGTACCTGGTCTTCTCAGCTCCGTTGGGGACCCGCCGAGGCGAGGTAGAGACGAGCCCCCGGGTCCTGTTGACTGAATCACGGCGAACGTTGCGATTCATACGGACCCCTTGCTTATCCTGGAATCCAACGGGCGAAACGCGCAGAAATCGGCACGCCCCCTCGATCCCCACGTCCGTCGGAGTAATGGGGCCGCGACGTGACGTGTGGGATGCCTTATAAGCCACGACTGGCTTCCACTGTAGCCGTTACCTCTCCAGATTCGCCGAAATCCCCAAATCGCCGCCCAGGAGACTCCTTCTCCCTGACTTCGCCAATCGCCGCCTCCCCTTGGCCGCCGCCGTTCCTTGTTCTTGCCCCCAGCCCATGCCGCCTAAGCGAGATAGGACGGGAGTGAGGAAGATGTCGCAATCTGCCCCGAGAAGATGGCGATGGAGGCTTCCCTGGCCGAAGCGCCGCCCTCGATGAGGGTGACTCAGGCCCTCTTTTCCCAGTGAGTATGCGTCAGAGAAGCCATCCAACGCGTCCGCCAATCCCTGGCCGCGAGCTTCCGCGGTGCTGAGGGAGTGGTGGTGCGCCCTGGGAGCGGTCCTCAACGAGAAGGGGAGGTGATTACTTTCCATGATTTCTCCGTCGTCGGCCTTCTTCCTCCGTTCTCCGAGTTCTTCGCAGCAATCTGGAGGCTTACGGATTGCATATGCTGCACTTGCACCCCAATGCCGTGATGATGCTTGCTACTTTTGCCTATGCCTGCGAGGCATTTGCGGGTGTCATGCCCTCGGTGGCCCTGTTCCGCCATTTCTTCGTTCCACGCCTGGGGAAGTCCAAGTGGATCGCTGGGGTGTCTCTTTCTGCCTCCGGAGAGATGCGGCGCACCAGTACCCGGAAACATTCACCAAGGCCTCGGTTGGAGAATGGAGGCACAACTGGTATTTTGTCGAAGCTGACGGGACCAATCCCCATCTGATGACTCCATATTATCCAGCGGAGCGACTGGCACACTCGAAGGAGAGAAGCTCTCAAGGGGAAGCACTGGCTCCAGTCATCAACAGGTTGGCTGCGCTCCGCGCAAGGGGAGTGACGGGTGCCATGATCCTGGCAGATTTCTTCACAGGGGGATTGCCCCTCTGCAGTTCCGGAGCCGCCCGCTCTGGGAACTCAATCAGGTGGGCAGCAGCCTTCCACGATCCAGATTTCACTTGACGAGACCACCTGGGCTCTGTCCATGGGCTACATATTGCCATGGGTACCCTTCGAGTTCCAGGATGAGACCTTGCCGCTGTTCGAAGATCCGCCGCCGACGGTATCCGATCTTCGATGCCAGAGTGCAATGAGTACGGGGTGGCGGGTACTACCAAGATCGAGCCCCCGCCAGCACCCAAAACACGCAGTCTTCAAGGAGGTAGGCCAAGGGAGCAAGGCTTGCCCACGGGGACGTTTCCCCTGAAGAACCTGGGACTTCGGATGACGAAGGCGACGAAGTGACTCCTCCGGGTACTTGCGGGCGTGGAGGCCCCGGCGCTCCTTCCGGGGCGCGACAAACCCGCCGGTGACGAACTCCCAGAGCAGCCTGCGCCGCCGAGCTCGCCGTCGTTGCAGGGTCCGATCAGGCGTCGGAGGCCATCCCTCCTCCCCTTGCTGACATGGAAGGGGAGGAGAGCCTGTCCTTGCCGGACCTCTTTGACGACTTGGTGCAGAAGAGGTGGAGCTTCTCCGGATCGAAGAGAGCCCGCCGGTAAGTTTTGATGGCATCTTGCTTTGAAAGCGGAGTTTTTCTTCTGCCGCCGTCCTGACTTCTGACTTTCATTTCTTGCACAGGAGCCCGACCCCGGAGTGGCCAAGCAAGCGACCCCGGAGAGGCGAGGACGTCGAAGCGTCGAGCTCCACCGGCACCTCCGGCGGAGGCAACTCCGAGCCCCCGAGCCCCCAGTCCGCCCCAAGGACCAGGGGGGTGGCTCCGGTCGTCGCAGACGAGGCGGAGGCTGTCGGCGCGAAGGCCCTGGGGAGAGGCGCGACGTGGATCCCCAGGCGACCCTTGGACCGCGAGGACTCGCAGCAGGCGGGTGCATCCCCGGGGGCTCCGCCCCGGGAACGCTGACCCCTGCCCTGAACCCGGGAGAGTCGAGGAAGGCCCCGGGTTCTCCAAGACGTTCTCCAGCGTCTCGGAGTTCTTGTCTTCTGCCCGCGCCGAACTGGCGCGGCTGGTGCCCCGACCTCCGACAGCGGGGAGCACTCGCAGGCTCGCGAGCTGCGGCTTCCCCGGGGAGGAAGCTCGCAGCGCCCGTGAACTGAAGCTGGCGGCGGACGAAGAGCTGCTCTATGCTTGGGAACAGCGAGTGGCCAGCCGCGAGAAAGAGCTGGAGCGACGAGAGGCCGAGCTGGAAGATGAAGAGCGCCACTACCTTGGCACCATTGAGGAGCTCCAGATCAAGATGGAGCGGGACGAGGACCGCTTCGAACAAGGCCTGGAGAACGTGGCTGGCTGGGCTCGCAGCGAGGTTGAAAATGACTTCGAGCCAAAAGCAGAGCCGCCTCGTCGCTAAGCAAGCAGGTCTCTAAACTCCAGAGCGAGCTCAAGAGCGAGAGGGAAAAGCGGGAACAAGCCTACTCGGATTTCCAGAGAGCCAGGGGCGAAGAGATAGCTTGTCCGCCCGGGCTGAGGCGATGACGGCCACGATTGAGGCGCAGAAGCAGGCCCTCAAAACAGCTGAGAAGTTTAAGCAAGAGCTACGGCTGGCCGCGTCGCCATGGAAAGGAAGATCCGGGAACTGGGCGATGCAATTGACTTCTGGAAGGACAAGATGCGCGCTGACTGTCCTTCGCAAGAAGGAAACAAAGGAGCTGGCTGATGGGCGCGCGGCGATGGAAGCGTCCAAATCCCAAGCTCAGATTGCGTGGCACCAACATGAGCAGGTATCCAACCAGCTGACGGGGTGCAGGCAGAGCTGGCGGAAGCGAAGATGCACTTGAGAAAGAGCGACGGCGATTTGCTCAACACCGCCGCGATGATCACAACGTCTTGCTCCAGATGAACCACGGGTCCTTGGACATCGTGCAGGAGTTCACGAATTTGGGAGTGCCTCTCCGCCCGTCCTCATGGCCGATCACTCCACTTCCTTCGCCCGCTATCCCGGGTTCTTGAAGTACGTGGCCTCGCTCATCAAGAGTATCAAGGAGCAGGTCAGCAGAGCCACTCGCCTTGCTGGGGAACAGGCAGTGAGGCAGGTGACGACCCGATTCGTCACAGCGCTTCGCCAGCGACACCGCAGCTCTCCTTGCTGTCCGAGCTGGAGGCGCCTGAACCCGGGACGCCGCTTCCTCCAGACGTGACCCGCCAGGTGGAGGAGATCTTGAAGCACCTTTCCCGAGAAGATGACCCGTGAACCTGTGAAGTCCTGAAAAGGACAATACCAGGGGCCGTGAACCATGCTTTTGTACTGATATTGCCAACTGGCTTATGAACTCATGCTTTTGAATGTAAATAACTTCTTCCCAAAGTATATGTTTTATCGTACTCGTGGGGGCTTTACGCTCTCGGGAAGGATCCAAAGGTGTGAGCGCTAACCAGCCGTGGGCACTCAGACTGATCTGAAGTGCGGACACAGGGCGCAACCCCCCAAAGGACCCACCGTTTCCTGACCGCACGGACCTCAGCCCACGACTCCACTGCCCGAGGGAAACTGACAGTGTCATCGCGAAGGCGCTGCCCCAGGAGAACGCCCGCTTTCGCCTTAGCCAAAGCACATAAAACAGATGTACCCGGGAACAAGCCCGTGCAAGCACGTTTATACTTAGCTCGCGTTTTGACTCCTTCTGGCTACCTCGGTAATCGTTCTGTCGCGCTGCCGCCAAGGCGGGTCTTCTATGCCGTGTTTCAGACATAATTCTGCCTTGCCCAGCAATTCTTGGCGGGGACAAGGCTTCCAACCGAGATAGCCTCCAATGCCGACTAAGGGCATGACTGGCTGGCTTGCGCCGGTCCGGAGACCATTGTGTTACTTGCTCGAGTTACCCGGAGACCACCCAACTGGTGTTCCGGCGGCTTGCTGGCGTATCAGAGACGCCGGTCCGGAGACCCCAAGGTTGTCTTAGTTTCTGGACCCGGATTCCTTGTTCGGTGACCCGACAATCTGGCTGGCTCATGCCGGTCCGGAGACCCTGAAGCTTGCTTTACTCGCGGGATCCTGATGCTAGCCACTTAGCGATCCGGTACTTCTGAGGGGGTCCACTTGGTCCAGGCTGAATCGTGACGATGTGACCCGGGAGATCCCATTCTCCGTGGGCCACGTCTCCGCAAATGAAGGTTTGATCCCAGCTAGCTGCAGCTTGCCCTTGACTGCTTTGTATCTGTGGGGCGCCGGTAGTGAGCAAGTTCCGGGAGTTCTTCAGTCTGGGTGGATGCATTGGCAAAGGTCCGGAAAGATCTTCCCTTCTGAGGAACCCCAGCTGTGGCACTCTTCTTGGCTTTCTTGGACTTCTTGTTGAGGGGGCAATCTCGACTGATGTGCCCTGGTTCCCGCACGAATAGCAATCACCGTTCTTCTGGCGTATCTGGATGTCGTTGAACTGTCGGCAATCTTCCAGACTGTGCCGGTCAGATCTGTGGTACATGCACCACACTCCAGGTGGCCGTCTTTGCGCAGAGGAATCTGGAGTTCTTGGGGCACGTAGATGAGAGGATCTTCTTGCCGAGGCTCGCTTTTTGTCTCTGGTCGAGGTTTTCCTCCTCCGGAAGCGGCACTGTGGTCGGCGCGTCGGAACAGAGTTCCTCCTTCGCTCCATGCGTCCATGGGGAAAGAGGGACATCAATGTTCGTGGCACCTTCCTCAGGTCTTCCCGTGCTGACCAGAGAGCTGACATAAGCGGCTGGAGGGACGAAGTGGACTCCAAGGCGCGATCTTTAGCGGCAGGTGCCGGTGAGGATTCGTCAAGAACGAAGCCGAGGCCGGGGTACCGCAGGAACTCGAAGGCTGCCTTTCCCTTTCTCTTCTTTGTCATCTTGAATGTCGGATTCGGTATCTCTCTTCACGAGAGCCGAAACTAGCGCCGTTCCGAAGGCGCTGGAGAGATCTTGACACGGACTGAAAGCTTGACGCCGAACTTGACGATGAACTTGATGTTGATGAAGAAGAGACGAATCCAGCACTTGCGCCCCCTACCTGGCGCGCCAGATGTCGTGTCTCGTTGCACGGACACCGGGAGTATAGGATACCCCCTTTTAGGTTCGGCACGGGGCGCGAAGGAGGCTGAGAATCGTCTTCTTGGGCGGAGTCTAGATCAAGCTCTCCTCTCCACGATCAAAGCATGCAACCAAAGGGACACAAGGAGCTACCCAGGTTCAGGCCGCCCGGAGGCTAAAAGCCCTACTCCTGCATGTCTGGATTGATGAGTTCTTCATAGTGTGGCTTACAATGGAACCTCCCGGCAGGGTACCCGGAAGGGTTTTGGCTGAGGTAGAAGAAGGACAGATCCTGACCCGGAGGAGATCACCTTCCTCTCTACCTCGCAGCCCTAGTCTAGTCTTGCTCTGGTTCTAGCTTGTCTTCGTCCTTGGTCGACCCCCCCTCCTCCGTGCCTTGGTCCTCCTTTTATAGGCTAAGGGGTTGCCACAGGGTCACGTGAGGGGCGTGAGGGTCCTTCGGGGTGAAGGACCCTCCTCATCTAGTTTAGGGGGAGACGTGGCCTCTCCTCAGCCTAGCGTCTCCTTGGGTTAGGTGGGAGCGTCCGCCTTGGGGTGGACAGGAGCTGACACCACCACGGGCGTGCTTCCCACCCGCGCTGCCTTCGCCTTGCTTCCCAAGTCTTCCGTGGTGAGGTGGAGTGCTTATCCACAGGCGTAGGAGTACCCGGGAGGGAGCCTGGCCTCCTGCCGGGAACTCGGGCTCTCGGGTCCTTCCTGGCCTTCTTGCTTGATTCGGGGACCCGGAAGGTCCCCAGGACCGGAGCCCTTAGTCGATGCAGGCCTTGCGTGTCTTGACGGTGAACCCGCCAGCTTGACTTGAGTCTTGGTCTTGTCCATCTTCAACTTGGGCCCACATGGGTGGACCCACTTTGGCAGTACTAGGGGAACCCCATGTTCCACTGTTGCGACACTTGGGGCTCATGGATTCCAGCCTGCAACACATGACGACCGTGTTTCACGGCATCGTCCCAGGGAAATCTGCACAACCAGTGGGAAAGATAACCCTGGGAGTAACCTTCGGGACAGAAGAAAACTTCAGAAGCGAGCTCATATGCTTCGAAGTGGTGAAATTCCAAAGCCTGTATCACGCT
This sequence comes from Poa pratensis, assembly GCA_947311845.1. NCBI lineage: Eukaryota > Viridiplantae > Streptophyta > Magnoliopsida > Poales > Poaceae > Poa > Poa pratensis. The sequence goes on along the minus strand of CAMZMU010000044.1, from coordinate 5,728,490 downwards.
CTGTTCGGAAGAACAGCCTTCGCCAAGTTTATGGCCAGGCCCTGCTACGTGTACCTACAGTTGAAGATACCAGGACCAAGAGGGGTCATCACGGTGCACGGCGATAGAGAAAAAGCAATAGAGTGCGAGGAAGGAGATGCAGCCTTCGTAGAATCAGCCTGTGCCGCTGAAGAGCTAAAGAGCTATAAGTCACAGGTCGACCCTAACGACATGAGCATGGTCACCACGCCATCCACCGAACCACCAATGAAATTCAAAGCGGCCCAAGACACCAAGCAGATAGATCTTGTTCCTGGCGACTCATCTAAGCAGACAAGCATTGGAGCACACATGGAAAAAGAATAGGAACGGGCCCTCATCGCTTTCCTTCAGGAAAATAAGGACATCTTCGCATGGAAACCATCAGATATGCCAGGGGTACCAAGAGAATTGGCAGAGCATAGCCTCAACGTAAACCCTGTGGCCAAGCCAGTGAAGCAGCCATTGCGGCGGTTCCATGACGACAGGAGAAAGGCGATAGGGGAAGAAATAGCTCGCATGTTGGCCGCAGGATTCACAGAAGTGTATCACCCGGAGTGGGTGGCAAATCAGTCCTGGTTATGAAAAAGAACGGCACATGGCGAATGTGCATTGATTACACCAGTCTCAACAAAGCCTGCCCGAAGGATCCATTTGCCTTGCCACGGATTGACCAAGTGATTGACTCAACGGCCGGATGCGAGTTGTTATGCTTTCTAGATGCCTATTCAGGCTACCATCAAATCAAGATGAAGAAGGAAGATCAGGAGAAGACATCCTTCATTACACCCTTTGGGGCCTTTTGCTACGTCAGCATGCCCTTTGGATTGAAGAACGCAGGCGCGACTTACCAAAGGATCTTATCAGCGACCTAGAGGAGACATTCACAAATCTCAGAAGATACAACATGAAGCTCAACCCGACGAAGTGCATTTTTGGAGTACCAGCGGGGAAGCTATTGGGGTTTATAGTGTCAGAAAGAGGCATCGAGGTCAACCCTGACAAGATAAAGGCTGTAATGGACCTCCAAAAACCAGAAAAGATCAAGGATGTACAGCGACTTACAGGTTGCGTCGCGGCATTGAGTCGCTTTATATCAAGACTAGGAGAAAAAGCTCTGCCTTTGTATAGGTTGCTGAAAAAGTCAGATACCTTCGTTTGGGATGCAGAAGCCGACGAAGCTTTAACAGCCCTGAAAAGTCAGTTGACAAATGCGCCAGTTTTGGCGGCTCCAAAGGATAAAGAACCGATGCTATTGTATATCGCTGCAAACTCTCGTGCTGTAAGCGCCGTGATGGTTGTAGAGAGACAAGAGCCAGGAAAGGAGTGCCCAGTCCAAAGGCCAGTATATTACGTAAGTGAAGTACTCACGGCCTCAAAGCAGCGTTACCCCAATGGCAGAAGCTAGTATTTGGTGTGTTCATGGTGAGTCGCAAGCTGAAGCACTACTTCCAGGAACACCCAATAACTGTGGTCAGCTCAGCACCGCTGGCAGACATCATTCGCAATCGAGAGGCCGCAGGAAGAGTAGCCAAGTGGGCGATTGAGTTGGGACCACATCATATAAGTTATGAGCCGCGCACGTCAATTAAGTCGCAAGCCCTTGCAGATTTCATCAACGATTGGACAGAAATCCAGGTCGCTCCTAGCATGGCGGAAACAAAATACTGGACCATGCACTTCGATGGGTCAAGGCAGCTACAAGGCTCAGGGGCTGGAGTTGTACTAACGTCCCCCAAGGGAGACAAGCTAAGATACATGCTTCAAATACACTTCAACTGCACAAACAATGTGGCGGAATATGAGGCATTGCTTCATGGACTCCGTATAGCAAAGGATATGAGCGTTAGTCGCATATGCTGTTTTGGAGACTCAGATTTGGTAGCTCAACAGGTCTCTGGAATGTGGGACAGTAAGGACGCAAATTTGGCTGCATACAGGAGAGAGGTGGACATAATTGCTGGACACTTCACTGGATACCAAGTCGAGGATATTGATCGTAGACAAAATGAAGCGGCAGATGCCTTGTCGCGGCTTGGATCCAATAGATAGTCAGTCCCGCCCAATGTTTTCTTGGATGAGTTGCATAACCCATCAGTTAAACCTCCAGCATAGATTGACATCGCAGAGCCAGAAGATGATTCAACTTTAGTCGCAGCCCTGCATGAACAGCCAGGATGGACAGAGCCATATATGGCATATTTAAGTCGCGGAGTGCTACCAGATGATGAGGTAGAGGCGCGCAAAATAACACGGCGATCCAAGGCCTACACAATAATCAACAATGAGCTATACAAATGCAGCGTTTCAGGGATGTTCCAACGATGTGTATCACCAGAAGAAGGACGAAAAATCTTGCACGAAATTCATGCAGGCGATTGTGGCCATCATGCTTCGTCAAGATCTTTGGTGGCAAATGCGTTCAGACATGGTTTCTTCTGGTTAACGGCGCTAGCAGACGCCGAGCAGATTGTCAGAGTGTGCGATGGATGCCAAAGATATGCCAGGCAAGATCATATGCCAGCTCAAGCACTTCACACAATACCCAGCACATGGCCTTTTGCCGTATGGGGTTTTGACATGGTAGGGCCCTTCAGACGGTCCCCAACGGGAAAAAAATCACCTCCTGGTCGTGGTGGACAAATTCACAAAGTGGATAGAAGCAGAACCCGTGGGAGATTGCGAAGCTGAAACAACAGTCAAGTTCTTAAAGAAGGTCATATTCCGCTTTGGGTATCCCCATAGTATCATCACAGATAACGGGAGCAACACCTCTGATGGAGCTACATAAATATTTTGTGCAAACAATGGGATAAGGCTGGACCTCACGTCGGTATCACATCCACAGAGCAATGGACAAGCTGAGCGAGCTAACCAGGAGATCCTCCATGGAATTAAGCCGCGCCTTATTGAAAAGGTCGAAGCATCTCCAGGATGTTGGGTGGAGGAATTGCCAGCCTTGCTATGGAGCTTAAGAACAACCCCTAACAGATCCACATGATTTACACCATATTTTATGGTCTACGGGGCAGAAGCGGTTATGCCCAGCGATATCATACATAATTCACCAAGAGTCGCGGCCTATATCGAAGAAAATAATGAAGCAGCTCGGCAAGATTCGGTGGACACACTATAAGAGGTCAGAGACTTGGCAGCATCAAGGTCAGCGGTATATCAGCAAGACTTGCGACGCTATCATGCCAGACGCATCAAAACCCGCACCTTTCAAGAAGGAGACCTAGTGCTGCGACTCAAGCAAGACCACAAGGGAATGCATAAGCTATCCTCTCCATGGGAAGGACCCTATATCATCAGCAAGAACCTAAACAATGGATCATACTATCTGCTGGATGTGAGGGAAGAAAGCAGCGATCGCCATGATTTCGAGGATCGTCTAGAGGCGCCTCGCCCTTGGAACGTCGTGCAACTGCGACCGTACTACACATAAGAAAAGGCTAATCAGATCTAAGCATCATCTTTTCCAGCTGCATATAGCTGAATATCATCACAGCCACTAAGGGCTCCAGCTTCAAAATTGGTCGCCACTTAGGCGCGACCTGAAACACCTGTATCAGAAATCGGCCGTCACCTAGGCGCGGCCGTAATTTATGTATCAAAAATCGGCCGCCACCTAGGCATGGCCGTACGTCTCAAAAAGGGATCGCCATCTAGGCGCGATCCAACCCTATGTATAACACTCGGTCGCCACCAAGGCGCGACCTTATGTGTCATCATAATCAAAGCTGCTTATAGCTATATATCATTATTGTTTCTTGGGGGCTTTGTTACGAAACAGCCAACTTACTGGCAATTATCAAATTTACCTTAAGTTGGATTGCAACTTGCATTATGCGTCCAAAGTACTGGGGTGTAGCGTCAATCGAGCTTGATTGCCTATCATGGCCGCTCTCGACCCTGAACACACATGTTCCTAGGAAATACTGAGTCGCGCAAGTGCCCGCTTAAAGGATTCAGATAGACCTAACTAGAGGTCAACCAATGTACTGCTTATAGTATGGAAACACCAATTGCAATTGCTTATATCTTAACAATTGTTTTATCTATGATATCAAGTTACAGGTGACGATCTTCAAAACCTTCTGAGAAGAATTGAGATGATTATCAAGTCACATCAGCTCAATCCTTGGGGCTACAACATATTATCATCAAAAAATTTAAGATTGATCATCATCAAGTGCTGAAGCTATCAAGCTACTTTAAGAAGCTCACGAAGTCAGATGCATCTTCCAGGTCGCCTCAAAAGTGCGAGTAAAAGCCAATCCAACGTGATCATGAGTCGCAAAGCAGGGAAGAGCAAGCCAGGAAGAGAAAAGTGCAGCCTAAACGTTCAAGGAACCCTTCAAGATCAAGAAAACATATCAAGATATCCCATGAAGTTCAGGCTACACTTGGGGGCTAATGTCGGGGGAATAATTAACCCGACTTATTCAAAGCCAAAACAGCGACTTCGTCCTCATGATCACGCTATTATTGGGCCACGTAAAGATGGGCTGACCTAGGATCGCGGCCTACCAAAGGAAGGCTCCAGAAGGTCAGCGTTAACTTGCCTTGGAAGATAAGAAGACAATCGGCTTCGTGTAGAACTCTGGTAACCTGACGAGTCTCTGTGTATATAAAGAGGACTCGCAGGACTTAGACAGGGTCAAGCCCTTAAACCCTAATTCATACGGCGAGTACCGAGATCGGATCGCCTCCATTGTAACACCTCATATATCATATCAATACCAATCTAGGGTAGGCAGGAAGTATGTCTTTACCTCACATTGAGGGGCCGAACCTGGGTAAATCTGTGTTGATCTTTGTTCCTGCGATCCAAGCTCGGGGACGATTGACTCGCGCAATCCCACACCTACGAAGTCATCCATGACATTGATGACCCAGAAGTATAGGGGATCGCAACAGTCTTCTAGGGAAGTGATGACCCACAAGTATAGGGGATCGCAACAGTCTTCGAGGGAAGTAAACCCCAAATTTATTGATTCGACACAAGGGGAGCCAAAGAATATTTATAAGCCTTAACAGATGAATTGTCAGTTCAGCTGCACCTGGAAATAGACTTGCTCGACACAGTTTATCAGTAGCAACAGTTTTATAGCAGTAGCAGTAGTAAAATAATAGCAGCAGTAAAATAAAGCAGCAGTAATAATTGTAGTAGACAGCAGGATTAAATTACTGTAAGCATAGGGATGGATGAACGGGCGTTGCATGGATAAGATAATTCATATAATAGTCAAGCGTAGGGCATTTGCAGATAGATAATAATAAAGTATCCAGGTGATAATCAATCATAGGCATGTGTTCCGTATTTAGTCATACGTGCTCGCAATGAGAAACTTGCACAACATCTTCTGTCCTACCAGCCTGTTTGCAGCGGGCCTCAAGGGAAACTACTGGTAATTAAGGTGCTCCTTTTAATAAAGCACCGGAGCAAAGCATTAACACTCCGTGAACACATGTGATCCTCACATTACAGCCATCCCTCCGGTTATCCAATTGTTGTCACTTTGGGGCCTCGGGTTCCGGACAATTATATGTGTAAACAACTTGCAGATATGATCTAAAACAATAATTATCCTCATGATTCAATAACATGTTCAGATCTGACATCATGGCACTCGGGCCCTAAGTGTCAAGCATTAAGCATAACAAGTTGCAACAATGACATAAAGAACTAACAACGGATACTAGGCACCATGTCCTAACAATCTGATATCTATTACATGAATGATCTCATCCAATCCCTACCATCCCCTTCAGCCTACAGCGGGGATTAGTCACACATGGATGGGGGAATCATGGATGGTTGATGGAGAGGCGTCGGTGATGCATGTAAAATGCATACATGAACTTTACATTTTATTACATGTTATTCCATGTTATTTGCATCATATAAGGGTTATATTCATGATTTATATTGAGTTTTGGGGATAATTAACAACTTCCCCATTTTTCTGGAATTAACCCTGCGCTGTCAGAAAACCCCTTTTTCTATATTTGATGTTTCAGGGACCCAAACGACGTCCAAATGACCTGAGATTTTACGGGGATCACTTTTTTGGAAGGAACGAAACGTAGGCGCAAAGGAATCGAAGAAACGGAGACCAGAAGGCAGAAAGGGGTGGGCCCACGCGGCCAGATTCCCTGACCGCGTGGGGTCCCCCATCCTGGCCCTCGGGCCTCCGCTGCCGTCGATCTTTCTTCCCGAAGCTTCGTCTTGACCTAAAAACGACTATATATAGACCCTCCAGGGCTTTCGCGAAAGGGAGCGCCGCCGAAACACAGAAACCACGAAACCGAGATCTGGAGCTGAAGATTGGAGGGGAAAACTCCGGCGGGGCGCTGCCGGTGTGGTCTCCTTCCCCTCCAACAACATCTCCACCGACACCATGATGAAGAGGGAGTAGTCCACCCCTGGACTATGGGTTTGTGGAAGTAACTTATGTATCTCACCTCTCTATGAGCTTCACTAATTAGTACCGTATGAGCTGCTGAACATGATTACGGTCATCTATGTAATTCCTTTGTGGTGGATCTTTATTATGAGTTAATACATGTTTGAAATTGCAATGGTTTTGTTTCAGTTATGAAAGTAGATGCATATTATGTACCCCGTTCTTATTTACTTGTCATGATCAAGCATGTTTATGAGAGCATGTGAGGGGGAACGTGTGCATTAGTTGGAGTAATGGGGGGTGGCTAGTGCAGTGAACGTGAGAGAAAGTTCTGCGATCCACTTGGGTTTTCTACCTTACTTTGTTGCCTCACAAGGGATAAACAAAAATACCATGCTACCGGAGAGTGGATGTGACCTTGGCCACTATCTCCATGACTAGATCTAGCATGTTCTTATTTTAACTTCATGTCATTGAACTTCATGGTTTCACAAACCATGTCTTGCCATCTTACATGTTAATTTTAGTGTTCCATTGTCTACCACGTTATCAAGAGAGAGTGCATTTGTGAAACCATGAACCCCGGTCCATTTTTAATCATAAGAAACACCTTTCCAACACTTTTATCACCACTTTTGTTTGCTGCCATTATTAAATCCGAAAATAAAAAACACTTTTACATCTTGCATTCATCATAAAAAACCAAAAATATCATTTATCATTACTACCATCATCCTTGCATATTTATTTTACCATCATTGCATATTTACTACTGTTTGCATTGCATATTATTTTATTATCATTCTCACACCTTGTGCTTGACAACCACTTGGTGAGGTTGAGGGCACAAAACAATTTATTTTGTTGCAGGTTCTCAAGAGAAGGATAAGGAGATAACACCTGAAATACTGGTTCCCCGAGAGTTCGATATTAAACCCTCGAGTCACCCCTCGTGGGGAAAACTGTCTTCCACTACTACATACACTCTGCACTTGGAGTCTCAACCTAACCCATTTACTTTTCACGCAGGTACCACGCGAAGGGGCTAGCAACTGTTTTCTGGCGCCATTGTGGGGTAACTACGTGAAGGGCCATCAAGACGTTTTCTGGCGCCGTTGCCGGGGAACCATAGCTGAAAGGTTTATCCAAGGATCACTCACATCAAGTCAACTTCATCACCAACTTGTGTAACAACCTAAGCTTGGGGAGTTGCACCTACGTGAGCATCATCTTATCCATCTTTACCTACAATCATTTTATTTTGTTTTGTTCTTGTCTTGCATATCATCTTTATATTTCGGTTTGCATATTTATATTCAGTTTTGCATTTTTGTGTTGCATTTGTTATTTCGAGTTGCATTAGTGTCATTTTACTTTCAGTTTTGCATAAAAAATTAAAAACACATAAAAACTTGCTCAATGGAGAAAAGAACTTTTTGGCCATTTAGTGTTAAGAATTTTCCTCAAGATAGGAATTTCCCTGTTAAAGAATTTGAGATAGATCCTAATGTCACTAAATTGATTTTTGAAAATCGTTTTTCTGGGAAACCGAAAGAAGATGCTCTTCAACATCTTAGTAAATTTAATGAAAGATGCAAAGAATTAAACCTGATTCATGCCAATGCTAATGTGATCAAAGTAAAGCTTTTTCCTTATTCCTTGGCTGGAAAAGCTCTAGATTGGATATTAAAATGGCCACCTGGGAATTTTAGCAATTGGTTTAATTTGAAAGCTGCTTTCATTGAGAGGTTTTGTTTTTCAGCCATGGTTTATAATATGAGAGAAATAGTTATCACCTTTAAACAAAATAAGGAAGAAACCTTGGTTAAAACTTGGGAAAGGTTTAGAGGTATAGCTTATGGAATGGAACATGGTATTAGAGATTGGATGCTCATGCACATATTTTATAAAGGATTGTCTGAAACTTCTAAACTCTTTTTAGACAATGAATGTAAGGGTTCTTTCATAAATACTACTATTGCTGATGCTTACATTCTACTTGATGGCTTGATATTGGAAGTAAAAATTAAAGAAAGTTTAGAAAAAGCTCAAGTACCTGAAGATGTGTTTGATGACCGTTATGAATTATTTAATCTATATAATAGAGATAAAAAAGTTGAGGAAGTTAAAATGCTTAGTGAAGTTAAGGAACCATTTGTTGATTTAGAGAAGTGTAGCTTGCATGAATTAATTTCTATCTTACAAAAATTTGCAAGTGATCCTTCTGTTAATATTAACCAGCTGGTTTTGGTTCCTATATTGCTAATCATGTCTTAAAAGAAAAGATTGCTAGGTACAATCAAGAAGCTATGATACCACCTAAGCTTGGGGATATCTGGATCCCAAAGTACTAGTAACCATTGGAAAAGAGACACACCATGCTATAGATCTAGGATCTAGTGTCTCTATATTATCTAAAGAACTATATGAAGTCCTTGAACTTAAAAATATTGAGAAATGCTCTATTGAACTTGCACTTGCTGATGATTCCATTAGACATGCTCTAGGAAAAGTAAGTGATGTTATGGTAGAGTTACACATGACTTTTGTGCCTGTTGATTTTCTAATCATGGACATGGGGAATAAAACCTCTAGTCCTATTATTTTGGGAAGACCTTTTCTTCGTACTACAGGTGCCATTATTGATTCAAAGGAAGGGAATGTGAAGTTTCAGTTTCCACACAAGAAGAGCATGGAACACTTCCCAAGGAAGAGGGACACACCAAGGTTCAAGCTCCCTCATGAGCTACGTCCCCTTTGATTATCAAGTAAGTAAGCCTAGCTATATGGCTATAAAGAAAGCGCTTTACGGGAGGCAACCCGGTTGTTTTTGTTTGAGATTTTCTTTGAGTCCTCTTGCTGTAACAAGAGAGTAGTTTGTTAGTTTTGTTTCTGGATTTTTAATAAAGAACCAAGTTTTACCTATTTTGGGTTTGAAAAGTTGCTATTCATTTTCGGAGAGTTTTCTGCCTGCACGAAGTCTGTGCACGGTTTGATTTTTCATTTTTTATCTGTAACTCCGATTGAGCTGTAATTTGAACTGTAGCTTCAACTTTTCATCCTCTGTATACGTGATTTTTTCAGATTTTTCTGACGAGTTTAAGTAGGGTAGAAAAATGCGTTTTGCTGCTGCTGTTTTTCTGGACAGATTCTGTCTTGATATTGTTTGATGCATTCTTTGAGCTTTTTGCTTGAATCTTTTTGATTCAATTGAGTTTATGAGTAGGCATACAACATTATATACTCTCTGGACATTCATATGAATTTTTGCCTAAGGATTTTATGCAGCAAGGAACCTATTTGTTTATCACTACTAATATCACCCCACAGAAAAGAAATGGGAGAAACGGTGTTTTGAAGTTTTTTCACAGGGATTAGAGGAGCTGCACCAAGAGCTATCCAAGGATGGTGAAGACCATAAGCTTGGGGATGTCAAGACAACCCCACTGACCAACACACTCTCGGTTTGCACACGTCTAACTTCTGTTTTTCGATCAAAGCACTTTATCGTATAAACTTGGAGCGTCTGTTTTTTTTGCTTTTGTTATTTCGGTTTGTTAATAAGACCACCACTATCATTTATATATGAGAGAGCTACTGGAAGTTTGGGTTGAATTATGTTGGATGCTATTAAATATATTGGGATAGGGATGTTTGAGTTGATTTTAAAAGATACATATAGTTGCATAATTCATGTGCTTTGAATGAATGTTAATTTGCAAGTGTGTTGTCAAGAGCTATCTTTTACCATGTTTAGATGTTGAATTTTAACTTTACTTGGTTTAACATGGATTGATTAGTTCTATGGACACTTATGCATGCATTTAGATGGTCAACTTTCTCCCTATTGCTAGCCCAAAAATTACAACAAGTAAAAAGCTTGTTTCCCAACACCTTCAACCAAAGTTTTTCCAGTGAGTCCACCATATCTACCTATTAGCTTTATGCTATTCCAAGTATGTTTATCATGTTATATTGTGTTATCTACATTTCTGAATTTAAATGCTTATGTTATTGATTGTCATGGGAAAAATTGGTTAAAAGCTCTCACGAACTTGATGCACAATTTACTTTTATTGCATTTAATAAGCATGAACCATTGTGATTAAAATTATGAAGTTGTGGGCTTGACAATTGTTTTGGTTGGGAGTTAGCCCATATGTGCTGTCACATGGCAAGCTTTCAACATTGCACTTATTTATATTTAGTTGATGTCATGTACTTTTGTTTATGGATGCCTATCATGGGTGAAATGAATGTGGATACTTAGTAAGTTCAAAGAGTTTGTATAAATGGTTAGAGAAATGCCTGGGCCGCTAATCTAAGCCATGCATCATTCATGGTGGAAATTTACAGCATAACCATAATGTTCATTCAGTGATGCACCTCATAATAAAAAGCTATACCCATAGTAAATAAAAGAGTGCTGAGATTGTTCATTGTCTGTTTGTCTTGTTGTTTTGACATGGGCTTGTTCATGTCAAGGGGCAAGAGGTACCCCAGTGCAGTTCTTGATGATACTATTATTACTTGCAATGACCTTTATTTGAATTTACTTTGTGGACCAAAGTGAGTAACACATGGTGTAGGTACTTGTATTCAAGGGACATGAGACATTCAACCAATACATTGTCAAGCACACCACTCATATTTGCTTTCACTTTAAACATTAATCATTCAAGATGCTATGATAGGGGTAATGAGAGCTCCACACCAATGACTACCACATTGCAAGCATTAACTTAAGTAGAAGTGTTTGGAAGTTAGATGAAACTTATTCATGCTTTACCTCTACTTATTTATCTATCCAAAGTGTCCACCTTTTATATTCAGTTTTCATAAGAAGTACTCTATGACCACCATAGGATGTTTTTACTTTTCATTATGCATACATTTGGTCCATAGTACTTTCTTCTATGTTACACTTTGTGAATTTATCATTGAACATCTTTACATTGAGTATTTGATATCACTTCATAATTTATCTTGCATATTGTTATTCCTTTGAAGAATGAATCATTTGACTCTATGTAGCAATAGTAATCACCTTTGATATCCATTGATAGTATTAAAATGCAAAGTCCATGTTAGTTTTATCACCTTCATACTCGGGACGAGCATGGGTTAAGCTTGGGGATGTTGATGCATGTAAAATGCATACATGAACTTTACATTTTATTACATGTTATTCCATGTTATTTGCATCATATAAGGGTTATATTCATGATTTATATTGAGTTTTGGGGATAATTAACAACTTCCCCATTTTTCTGGAATTAACCCTGCGCTGTCAGAAAACCCCTTTTTCTATATTTTGATGTTTCAGGGACCCAAACGACGTCCAAATGACCTGAATTTTACGGGGATCACTTTTTTGGAAGGAACGAAACGTAGGCGCAAAGGAATCGAAGAAACGGAGACCAGAAGGCAGAAAGGGGTGGGCCCACGCGGCCAGATTCCCTGACCGCGTGGGGTCCCCCATCCTGGCCCTCGGGCCTCCGCTGCCGTCGATCTTTCTTCCCGAAGCTTCGTCTTGACCTAAAAACGACTATATATAGACCCCCAGGGCTTTCGCGAAAGGGAGCGCCGCCGAAACACAGAAACCACGAAACAGAGATCTGGAGCTGAAGATTGGAGGGGGAAAACTCCGGCGGGGCGCTGCCGGTGTGGTCTCCTTCCCCTCCAACAACATCTCCACCGACACCATGATGAAGAGGGAGTAGTCCACCCCTGGACTATGGGTTTGTGGAAGTAACTTATGTATCTCTCCTCTCTATGAGCTTCACTAATTAGTACCGTATGAGCTGCTGAACATGATTACGGTCATCTATGTAATTCCTTTGTGGTGGATCTTTATTATGAGTTAATACATGTTTGAGATTGCAATGGTTTTGTTTCAGTTATGAAAGTAGATGCATATTATGTACCCCGTTCTTATTTACTTGTCATGATCAAGCATGTTTATGAGAGCATGTGAGGGGGAACGTGTGCATTAGTTGGAGTAACGGGGGGTGGCTAGTGCAGTGAACGTGAGAGAAAGTTCTGCGATCCACTTGGGTTTTCTACCTTACTTTGTTGCCTCACTAGGGATAAACAAAAATACCATGCTACCAGAGAGTGGATGTGACCTTTGTGAGGACCCCTCGTACCGAAGTCCGAGATGTCCGCATTATGTAAAATAGATCACGATCCCAATGATCAGTGCATCGCAATCACATAACCAACATGGTATCAAGAGTTACATCATTCAAGTCGTACGAATAAAAGTCTTACAAACACAAGTGGTCACATGACCAAGTCTGCAAATCATCGTCACGCAGGACGGAATTAACTACGATACAACGGAAGCTCGTGGCTAGCGTCGACCCTTGTCTCCAACGGACGCAATCCCACAAGTGCAGTTGACCGGTGACAGCTAAGCGGCGTAGTCGTCGTCATACTCCTCCTCCTCGGCATAGGTCTCCTCGTAGAAACCTGGACGTTTGAATATCCAGGGACACAGCCATGAGTACAATTAAGTACTCGCAAGACCACCACCAGGCTTAAGTTTTCATGGTAATGCAATAAAAGCGTTTTCGAAAACTGGGATAGCTGCTATATATGACTATAGGGCTTAAGTTTCGCAAAGTGATGCTTTTAGACATAGAGAATACAACATCTCTATATCATTATTGAAAAAGGGCATCTGGAGATATAATTCTCCTTATTTCAGAAATGGCAGAAAAACCATTTCCAAGTTTGAAAACATTTTTATAAAACCTTTTTAAACCCTAGGATAGGGATGCCCCTTTTTCCTTTCCGGGTTCCGACTGGTTGACTCCCCGAGACCAACCATCTTCTCCCAAGTCCGTACCTCCCAGGTACCTCTTTGATGTCTCCTTTCTCCTTTGCCGAAAACAGTTTCTTTTTAAAACATAAAATGCCCATACGCCTAGATCGGGGACCTTTCCAACCGTCCATGACCGCGGACACGGCTATTCGAATAGTTTTACACTCTGCAGAGGTGGTGCACTTTCACCACACCAAACAGTCATTCCGCCGTGATCAGCCACGGTCCTCATACGACAGTATGCGGGGTTTCGGATAACATGATCAAAGCGTTCCACTAATCCACCCTAGTACAAAGGACTCCCGATAGGTTTATTCCCCCCGGCACCGTGTGCTCCACTAGACCCCTGGTCTCTCTCGGGACGCCACACCGCCACGGCAGGGACCCAACGTAATCGTCCGGCTGCGGGTCACTCCGCTTGTGTATTGCCTCGTACAGATGACAACCCGGCTTCGAGGGCCCCGCCCTTATAGAGTATGAGATCCTCCGTACTAAAACAGACAAGCTTCCGACTAAGCCCTACCCATATCAGGTAGTGTGGTTGCACGGGTTAATTGTTCGGGCGGCCGCTAGGGCTGTACTTTGTTTTCGAAAATCATCTCCACCTCCGACTGCTCCCAGCAGCTCGGGTTTTCATAATCACTTCCGATTGCTCCCAGCAACTCGGGTTTTCGTAAACATCTCCGATTGCTCCCAGCAAACTCGGGTTTTATAAAACACTTTCTCGCCGATTGCTCCCAGCAACTCGGGTTTTTCCTCCGAAAACATTTTATCAAAACCAGGCTCCCATCCTATAGTTTTGAGATAAGAACATAAGGATATACTACTAGAAGAAATATAATTTTCTTGATAGCGCCTTCAGTAGAAGGCTTCTCAAGTGAAGACCTATTTTTATAAAACCTATTATATACTAGTATATCTCTTTGGCCAAACAATATTTTGAAAAATAGTTTTTGGGTGGCAAAATGCCACGGAAGAAATAAAACATGCATTATTTTATTTTCAAAACAAAACATGCTTGTAAAAATAATAGGACTTCATTAGAGTGGTGAGGTGGCTTGCCTTGCTCAGCAAAGTGTCCCTGATCTTGCTCAGCTTCGTAGACCTGTTCAGTTTCCACGTACTGCTCCTCCTCTTGCGGATCTAATGTACCGAAAACATAAACGGAACTACCGTCACTCTAAGAAGCGGGTTGACAACAATCTAAAGTAAGTAAACCATACAGCAAGCACTTCAAACACAAACAGCCTTTGAGTATATAAATCTAAAGCAATCCTAAACACAAACATGACAATAAACGAGTAATCACAAACACTAGATGCTAAGATGATTATGCTAAAAGAATAATAGTGAGGGACACTACAATACATAAACGAAACAACAATCCTTGTAACTCACAACATTCTCTGGAAAAGGATTTTAAGACAAACCTAAACACAAACAATATAAGACAAACAATAAAAATGGTCTTTTATTAGCAACTAAGTTGCTGTTTTGGAGGAAAATCCACAAATCCTAAAATAATGCTCCTAAAAATCTATCCTTCTACCACAGTACTGCCATAAGTCATACCAAACTAGGAGAATTGGATTTGCATCAAAACATCACACCAAACAGGAATTAAAAATCCCACAATAGCTACTGGTCTCAAAACCAAAAGAATTAAAACTCCAGTTCTAGGAATCTCCTGCATGCAAGGTTAAATTCTATGGAAAGGTATGGATTTTACCTTTCTGTACAAATTGGATTCACTCAAAAATATTACTCCTAGCTCATGATATCACAAAAAGAGTGGAAATCACACTTTCTACTAGATTTAAAATGCCACACAAAATATAATCCATTTTTATACCAAACAAGTTCTGCATGTTTAAGAAAAACATCACAGCACCCACTAAAAATACTCCCAACTAACATGCATGTATAGATCTACCACAAAGGATTTAATCTAAACATCACAAATTAATAGAAACTGCAAAAGATTAAAAGCATTAGCTAAAAAAAAGAAAAGGGCCGTGCTCGGGCCAGATCTGGCCGAGCCCAGCGCAGATCCGCCACGCATGCGAGATGGGCCGGCCCATCTGCGCAGCGCTGCGCAGTCCAGCGCGCGGGAACAGCCCGCGGGGACGGTTTGAACTGGGCCGTCGATCTGGAAATCGACGGCTCACAGCCATCTTCTCCCGCGCGACGCGCTCGACGGCGGCCACGGGCAGAGAAGATCGGCGACGGCGAGGGGCTCACCTAGGGGCCGTGCATGCGACGCTGGCGGGCTGGGGATGAAGGAGGGGTCGAGGGAGAGGCTCGGGCGTGGACGGCGTCAGCTGGGGTGGCCGGAATCCATGGCGACGGCGGCGGGGTTCTTCTCGGGTCGAGGTCGAGCACGGCGTCCATGGGCAGCCTCTGGGCAAAAGAAAGAGGGGGAGGGTTAGGTCTTGATGAGGGGATCTTGGTGGGCCGAAAATGGCGGAGAATGGGGGAGTGAAAAGACGGCTACGGCCGGTCTCGCCGGTGACAACCTTCGGGTTTCTCCGTCGTTCTTGAGCTGCAGAGAGCTCGGGCTTGGGAGGGGCTTCAGAGGTGGAGTGTGGTGAGGTGTGGGCGTGCTCTGGGAGAAGAAAGAAAGGCAGGGGAGGTCGGGGTCGAGTTTTAGGCCGTTTTCCCGATCTAGGGTTCTCCACGGGCACGGGCGGCTGGGGAAGTGGTCAGGGCAGCTCCCATTGGCTTGGGTGGGCGGTGCAGGTGTGGGCAGTGTGGTGCTGGTCGGAGACGTGGCCTGGCCAGTGGGAGGAGAGGGGGTGAAGCTCCATAGGGCCACGGTGGAGAAGGGAGAGAGGTGAGTGGAGGAGAGGGGTGAGTGTGGGGCTGGCAAGTGGGTCCAGGGGTGGGGTGGTGCTGCTCTGCTCCCATGACAGAGGGAGAGACGTAGTGGAGAGGGTTGGTTTAGGCTAGGTTTAGGGTTTTTAGTCTAACACTAATAGGGATGCTTCTTTTACTAATAATGCTAATCATGCCCCACACAAGTGCTGCTCACAAACATGAGAGGGGTGACCCAAATGAGGTGAAGCAAAGATTTGCAAGCCTAAAGATGAAAAAAAAGAATTTTCAAAACAATGCAAGTTGTGAAAAATGACCAAATGGTCACTGGTTTGAGTAGGCCTAAACACACAGATGGATTTATGTTAAAACAAACTCAAAAGAGGGCAAGCAATGCACATACTAGAAGTAGAAGGTTCAGAGAACAAGAGTGTCAAGTTGCATGTCAAGGATGACACAAGGGTTGCTTAATCTAGGGCTCTAGATTAGCTATATTTAACAATCATGAAGATCAAAATCCCTAAAATTTAAACTAGAGGAATTTTTATAAAAGTGCTACTAAAAGTTTTCAAGCTAGACCAACAACTTAAGAAAACAAATAAGACAACCAAACAAGAGTTGGCTGAAATAAAACAAAAGTTTTTGCTATTTTGGAAAATTCTAGATTAACACCACAATTTTAAGTTTAGGAAAAATTGGGGTGTTACAACCTTGGCCACTATCTCCATGACTAGATCTAGCATGTTCTTATTTTAACTTCATGTCATTGAACTTATTGCTATGCTCTGATTTATCTTAATTACTAAGGTGTTATGATTTAGTTCGCATCTTGGTGGAGCATAAGAGAGAGAACAACTTATACTTGAGATCTCTATGTTAGGACGTGATGCCCATATTATTAATAACTTGTCAAACCATGTCTTGCCATCTTACATGTTAATTTTAGTGTTTCATTGTCTACCACGTTATCAAGAGAGAGTGCATTTGTGAAACCATGAACCCCGGTCCATTTTTAATCATAAGAAACACCTTTCCAACACTTTTATCACCAGTTTGTTTGCTGCCATTATTAAATCCGAAAATACAAAAACACTTTTACATCTTGCATTCATCATAAAAAATCCAAAAAATATCATTTATCATTACTACCATCATCCTTGCATATTTATTTTACCATCATTGCATATTTACTACTGTTTGCATTGCATATTATTTTATTATAATTCTCACACCTTGTGCTTGACAACCACTTGGTGAGGTTGAGGGCACAAAACAATTTATTTTGTTGCAGGTTCTCAAGAGAAGGATAAGAAGATAACACCTGAAATACTGGTTCCCCGAGAGTTCGATATTAAACCCTCGAGTCACCCCTCGTGGGGAAAACTGTCTTCCACTACTACATACACTCTGCACTTGGAGTCTCAACCTAACCCATTTACTTTTCACGCAGGTACCACGCGAAGGGGCTAGCAACTGTTTTCTGGCGCCGTTGTGGGGTAAATACGTGAAGGGCCATCAGTCGGTGATGATGATGGCGATGATCTCCTCTAATTCCCCGTCCTGGCAGGGTGCCAGAACAGAGTTTCTGATCCCCGAAATAGGGTTTTCGGTGGCGGCGGAGCTCTGGAGTGTTTCTGGAAAAAGCGTCGATCCTCCTCGGGTTTTTAGGTCAAGGGGATTAAGTAGTCGAAAGGGGGACGCGAGGTGGTGACCGAGGTGGCCACACCACCCCCGGCGTGGCCCAGCCCTGGCCGCGCGGGCCCATGGTGTGGGGCCCCTGTGGCCCGCCTCCGTCTCGTCTTCTGGCTCCGTGTGTCTTCCGGAAGAATAGGAACTCCAGGATATTTTTCGGGAATTTTCCTGAAACTTGACTTTCTGCACAAAAACAGGACACCAGGGCAATTCTGCTGAAAACAGCGTTAGTCCGTGTTAGTTGCATTCAAAACACACAAATTAGAGGTAAAACAACAGCAAAAGTGTTCGGGAAAGTAGATATGTTTTGGACGTATCAACTCCCCCCAAGTTTAGCTTATTGCTTGTCCTCAAGCAATTCAGTTAACAACTGAGTGCGATAGAAGAAACTTTTACGAACACATTTGCTTCATATGATGTAAATATTCTCACTATATGATCAAGTACTTAGGCAATTCATAATAAAGGAATGTAGATAATGCCACCTAGTAGCTATGTGAACTATGAAAAGATACCAACACACTAAGAATAAATAACATGAAATAAATCTATCTGCAGGATTGCAATGTTCATAATAAGATATGATAAAGTGGTATCTCGCTTGCCTTTATTTGTAGAGCAAAACATAAATGCCAAGGCACCTCAGAAGTTCAAGTGAAGACTAGAAGTAAAAATATCAAAGATAAGAGCATCAAAGTTATACCATAGTTAACCGTATTCTGGGACAAGCACATTACGCTAAGAATGACAGTTATGCTCTCGAGAAGGTGCTCAAAGAAAGGATGGTGACTCAACATAAAAATAAAAAATTGGCCCTTCGCAGAGGGAAGCAGGGATTTAACATGTGCTAGAGCTTTTTATTTATAAAACAGAAGTAAAAATTGTTTTGGGAGGTGGTTGTTCCTGTCAATGAATCAGAAAATGGAAAGTACAATATGACCCCTGCCAACCAGACTTTTAAGAGCGGCTCCCATGAAGGACGTTATTTCTACCAGCAAGGCAGATCATCCCTCTTTTCTCTTTTGTTTACACATGCAGATATTTCACTGGTATCATTGCTTGTCTGATAAATCAGGGCAAAAATGTGAAGAGAATTAAGCGGTTAAAGTTGTAATTAATCGGGACTGGGCACCCCATTTGCCACACTAGTACAGAACGACACATCGGATACCCCTCTATGGCAACGGCAAGAGTTAGGCGACGGAAAAATGAGCTCCGCGTGCTTCCGCGAGTGCGCGCGCGCTAGTCGGTCGATGGGCCCGACACAATAGTAACGAAGGCTGAAAAGATCTCCGTTGCTCATATATAGGCAACGGAGGAAAGAATATCTCCGTTGCTGATATTGCCACATTAGAAACGGAGATCGGTCTATCTCCGTTTCCCATGTGAAGGCACATTAAGTGGTGCCGGTATTAATATCTCCCACTCCAGTACTGTATCTCACTCTCACTCTCAGTCTCACTCTCCCCGGTTCCTAACCCTAGTCACACACGCTCTCCTCCTACTTCACCCATCGATGGCGAACCCCTCCGGCGCCGACGGAAGTCAGGATGGAGCATCTTCCTCCTCCCACCCTCCGAGGCGCAGCCCGGATCTCCCCTACAACTGGAGCGAGATCCCCGGCGACTGCGGTCGCGAGTTCATTCTGAGCCGTCAAATCCCATCCGGATCCATGGCGGCGGCGGCCACCGACGCCCGGATCTCGTCCTCATCGTCCTCCTCGGACGATGAGGACGAGGATCTGGAGGTCGGTCTCCTCCTCTCTCGCGCCTCCTTTGAGCGCGAGCGCGCCGAGGGTGTCATTCGGGCGTCTGCGATGCAGAGAGCTACCCGCATCTCCGCCGCCGAGCACGCGATAGAAGCCGCCGAGGAGGCGTTGTTCCAGACGCGGCTCTGGGCGGCCATAGACCGCTCTCTTCTCCCTGGCCAGGGCCCTGGGCCAGATGCGGCGGCGGCAGCGGTGGCGGCGGCGGAGGAGGAGGATGAGGAGGAGGAGGACGCTCCGGTGTTCGAGTAGGATGAGGTCTCCTCTGACGTCTCCTCTGGCAGTGGCTCCGGCGCCGACGCCTGGGACGCAATCCGCGACGGAAAGCGACCCCGCATCGCCTAAGGTAAATGACCGCTCTGTTAGCTACTTATTTAGCTCGGTTTGCTCTGTTAGTTAGCTCTGTTCAGCTATGTATTTGCGATGTTAGCTACTTATTTAGCTCGGTTTGCTTTGTTTAGCTATGTATTTGCTATGTTAGCTACTTATTTAGCTCGGTTTGCTCTGTTAGTTAGCTCTGTTCAGCTATGTATTTGCTATGTTAGCTACTTATTTAGCTCGGTTTGCTTTGTTTAGCTATGTATTTGCTATGTTAGCTACTTATTTAGCTCAGTTTGCTCTGTTAGTTAGCTCTGTTCAGCTATGTATTTGCTATGTTAGCTACTTATTTAGCTCGGTTTTCTTTGTTTAGCTATGTATTTGCTATGTTAGCTACTTATTTAGTTCAGTTTGCTCTGTTAGTTAGCTCTGTTCAGTTATGTATTTGCTATGTTAGCTACTTATTTAGCTCGGTTTGCTTTGTTTAGCTATGTATTTGCTATGTTAGCTACTTATTTAGCTCGGTTTGCTCTGTTAGTTAGCTCTGTTCAGCTATGTATTTGCTATGTTAGCTACTTCTTTAGCTCGGTTTGCTTTGTTTAGCTATGTATTTGCTATGTTAGCTACTTATTTAGCTCAGTTTGCTCTGTTAGTTAGCTCTGTTCAGCTATGTATTTGCTATGTTAGCTACTTATTTAGCTCGGTTTGCTTTGTTTAGCTATGTATTTGCTATGTTAGCTACTTATTTAGCTCGGTTTGCTCTGTTAGTTAGCTCTGTTCAGCTATGTATTTGCTATGTTAGCTACTTATTTAGCTCGGTTTGCTCTGTTCAGCTATGTATTTGCTATGTTAGCTACTTATTTAGCTCGGGTTGCTCTGTTAGTTAGCTCTGTTCAGCTATGTATTTGCTATGTTAGCTACTTATTTAGCTTGGTTTGCTCTGTTAGTTAGCTCTTCAGCTATGTATTTAGCTCGGTTTGCTTTGTTTACTGCTTATTGGCTCTGTTTATTAGCTTTGTTTGTTGTTTTTAACAAAGAATATTCGTTGTTTCAAGGGCTTGGTGGATGCTTGGTGACGATGCTGCTGCCGTGAAGACCTAGGAGCGGGTCTCCATACACGGTGCCGTCACCAGGAGCAGTACATTTTGCGCAACAGGAAAGACAGTAGATGCTCATCTGGCGGCCGTGAAGACATAGGAGCAGAGCTCCAGCCACGCGCACTGAGGAACTTTTGTAAAGCAGGGCGTACAGGAATACGGTGATGACCGGGCGGCCGTCTAGTCGCATGGAGCGGGGCTCCATCGACGGCACAGCCCGTCACCATGTTTTTTTTTTGTTTTCCTGTAACCCTTATTAGAAACGGTTATTAGCAAAACTCCGTATCTAATGTTAAATACATCAGAAATGGTTTATCTCCTCCGTTGCCATTGAGATCTTCACATCAGTGACAGGGTCGGGGACACGGACCCTTTCTCCGTTGCCGATGGGTTTTTGGCCCGTTTCCGATGTGTCGTTCTGTACTAGTGCCAGCTCTTTTTGCAAAATTAATGGATAAGCGGATGTGTATGTCGCTAGTCCGGTGGTAAAGTCTGTTTGACAGGTGACATAAAGACATCCACCCCGTCCTCATGAGCTAAAAACAGTGTCACAAAATGAGAAGTGTTTTGAAGGTTTTAAAGGTAGCACATGAAAATTTACTTGAATGGTTAGAAATACCATGCATAGGAATTTTTGGTGGACTCTTTGGATAACTTGGTTTTTAAGATTTGGAAGCACGAGCAGCATTCCCGCTCAGTACAAGTGAAGGCTAGCAATAGACTGGGAAGCGACAATCAAGAGAGCATTAACCGTCATAATCATGCTTGCGACAGAATAAAATTAATGGAGGCATAAAAGTGATACTAGAACTCTGAGGCAAAATAAATCATCAAGGCTTAATTGACTTTTTGTTTTTCAGTCATGAGCATGCGTGAGCATGTGCCAAGTCAATTCAAGTGAATCATTCAGAGGAGGATACCACCATGTCATACCCTTTTATGAATAGAACAATGCAAGCAAATATCTATATGACATGTTATATACTATTAGTGAATTGGAACTGATCATATGAAAACATGAACTACTAAGCATCCATTAAATAACATTGCCCTCATACGAATCAGCTAAGCATGTCCACATGAGCGAGTATATGTACAAAAATGAAAACAAATAGAGTTCATACCAGCCTCTCACCACAACTCGAGTTGTCATAAATCGTCATTATTGCTTTTCACTTGTGTGGCTTGAATGATATGAAATGATAACCAAGCTCCAATGGAGTCACGGAAGACTGTTGAACTCTGCAACAACTATACAAAACCGAAGAAGAACAACAAATATTTTTGGGTTTTCGATTTGAAACGAACAAAGAAAGGAACAAACAAATAAAGCAAAATCTTTTTGGATTTTTGAATACTAAACCGAAGCTAAAAGATAAAGCAAACCAGTACTAAAAGTACACAAGAGGTAAACAAAGAGAAATAACAGAAATATTTTTGGTCTTTTTGGGTTTTGGAAAATAAAATCAAAAGAAACAACAACGAAAAAGAAAGAAACTGAAACATGGATATACAAAGTACCGACCGAATATGATATGAAAGTGAGTGAGATGTCGGTGTACCTCCCCCCAAGCTTAGGCTTTTGGCCTAAGTGGAGATCAATCATCCCATGTGGGCCACGCAGGGGCCCTCCAGTGTATGACGAAGAAGGTCCCTCGTCCTGGTGTGAGCTCGAGGATGCACCGGTATAATACACGGTATAATCCTCAGGGGGCGCCATGTACGTGTCCTGTTGGTGTTCGGGGTAGTGCTGCGAGTGGAAGTTGAGCGCACCTAGATGCTCGTCCAATTCCTCCTTTGACAGTGACAACGGCTTCCTGAAAATACTGAACAAACTAGGCTGCGGCAAAGGAACTTCCTTTTCGGACCCGTCAGTAAACAAAACTTTATAAACTAGACAACCTGCATGAGAGTTAGGTGTAATAAAATGATGGCTTCATAGCAGCAAGGTCAAGCCTTTGAGGGGTAACAACTCATCATGGGATCAACAGAAGGCCTAGATAAGCTAAAACACGTGCAGCAATAATTCCTCCAAAGATTGGTCCTTTTGCGGCAAGGCGACGAGCAATCAAAGCACCGAGGTTATAAGTTTTATTATCCTTAAGTGCAGCAGCCAGAAAAGCTAAATGGTAGTTTGAAATGTTACTAGTGTTTTCTCTAGCAAGAACACTCGTGGCAAGATAATAAGTAAAATATCTAATGGCTGGGAGTTGAATGTTCCTTATCTTGCCACGCTGCGTGTACGGTCATCATCATAAGTCACCTCCCGGTAAAGTTCCAGTAGATCGGGAGGTTGCCCCTGAATTCTTCTTGCTGTCCCAGATGGAGCAATACCTATGACTCTGCAAAATCTTTTCAGATCCATGGTGTAAGGTCTATCATAAATTTTAAATGCAACAGAGGGACTGAAATGAGTGTTATTGAAGGTAAAGCTCTCAACAAAAATCTTGGTGAGCCTTGCATATTGCTCACTCTCATCCTGCATAAACTCCATCAAACCAACTTTGTTAACAAGGAATAAGAAATCATCAAGGATCCCTGCATCTCTCAAAAAGTCAGTACAAGGGAAGATAGATGCATGTGCAACACCATCATCCCCCTCATCACCAATCCTCGGTGTCATAAGGTCCTCATTGTAGGATGGCCTACATCGAGCAGCAGACCTTGAAGGCCTTGTTGCTCTTGGTGCTTCCCTCTCAAAAATCTCTCCATAAGTGTGATTATGCATCTTCCTTTTCTGAAATTTTTAACAAAACCTCATAAAAATGATTTTGGAGCAACTAAATCAAAGAAACTACTATAGAGACTTGCAAGAGGGCTACACATGCATCAAAACTAATTAATCTAAGCATAGAACAAGCATGCAAACTCACTTAACATGTCACCTACAGTACCAAAATACTCAAGACATACACAACTAAACAAAATTCTACTTGGATAAACGGAGGAGTCACATACCGGAGAGCAAATGGTCCAAATCTCAGCAACAAAGATGGGCTGAGCAAGGAGATCGAAAAACTCGAGCAAGAGCAGCAAGAACACGGGTTTGAACAATGGTGGTGTGTGTCGGGAGAGAGAAAGAAATGAGAGGAAGATGGGTGAGTGGAGGGCCAGGTGGGACCCACACCATGCCACGGCGCGGCCCACACCCCTGCCGCGCGGTGGGGTGGTGTGAGGCATGGTGGGTCCCCCTGGTCAGCCCAGGCACTCCCACATTCCTCTTTAAAAACTAAGATTTATGGTATAATTTTCAGAAATTTTTGAAAACTTTCATTTTGCACATTTTCTGGTATTTAAATAATAAACTTAGAGCAGAAATAGAATTTTATAAAGACCAATTTCAACTAAAACTTTGCAAGTTCAGTAACACAACAGTAGGTAAAACAAGGTTGAGAAATAAAATGTTGTTTAGTGCTTCTATGCATTTAAAACATATTTGTTAACAAGGTTGATCAAGTCTTGTCACCAAATAAATTTTATATGACATAAAAGAATTAAACCACATGAGACAATCATGTTACCTTGAATTGTATAGCAATAGATCCAATCATAATACTTTGAAATCCTTCTTGAGGTTCATAAATAGGGCAATCAATACTTCCCACTTTGATAGTTCTAAGATTGGCTATTGTATTTACTCCATATATCTTGTCCGGCTTTTTGGGAAAATAAACAGTATGCTCTTTGTCATTAACATTGAAGGTTACTTTTCCTTTGTTGCAATCAATAACAGCCCCTGCAGTGTTAAGAAAAGGTCTCCCAAGAATAATAGACATATTATCATCTTCAGGCATTTCCAACACAACAAAGTCAGTTAATATTAAACAATTATTAGCCACTTGAACAGGAACATCCTCACATATGCCAACAGGAACAGCAGTAGATTTATCAGCCATTTGCAAAGATATATCAGTTGGTATCAATTTTTCTAAATAGAGTCTCTTATAAAGAGAGAAAGGCATAACACTAACTCCTGCTCCTAAATCACATAGAGCAGTTCTAACATAATTATTCTTAATAGAGCATGGGATAGTTGGTATACCTGGATCTCCAAGTTTCTTTGGAACCTTACCATTGAAAGAGTAATTAGCAAGCATAGTAGAAATTTCCTCATTAGGAATTTTCCTTTTGTTAGAGACAATATCTTTCATATATTTTGAATAAGGAGGCAATTTAATAGCATCAGTCAAAGGAATTTGCAAAAACAAGGGTTTCATCCATTCACAAAATTTATTATAGTGTTCCTCTTCCTTTGATTTATGTTTCTTATTAGGAAAAGGCATTTGCTTTTGCACCCAAGGTTCTCTCTCATTACCATGCTTTTAGCAATGAAATCTTCTTTAGTATACTTTTTATTCTTAGTATGCTTTTCAGGTTCATCTTCACTCTCCTCTTTATCAGAAGCATCATTTTTATCCTTATCATTGTTATGTTCATTACCACTTTCAGTTTCAGCATCAGAGATAGATATACTATTTGGATCATTAACATGCTCATTTTCTTTAATTGATTCAGGAGATTCTTCAACATGTTTATGTTTCTTCTTCTTCTTTTTCTTAGAAGGGTACTAGTTTCATTAGCTAGTTGAGAATCTTGCTCAATTCTTTTAGGATGTCCTTCAGGATACAAGGGATCCTGAGTAGAAGCACCACCTCTAGTTCCTACTCCATAAGCATGTTTTTCATTTTCTCTAGAAGCATTAACTAGCAGATCTTTTTGTACCTTAGTGAGTTGATCTATTTGAGTTTGAACCATATGGAAATGTTTAATAAGCATTTTAACATCATTAGAAGTTCTTTCCACAATATCATGCAATTTACTCATAGCTCTAGAATTTTCCATCAGATGATTCTGCACTCTCATATTAAAGTTATCCTGCTTAACAATATAATTATCAAATTCATCTAAGCATTGATCAGGAGTTTTAGAATAAGGAATATCCCTATCATCAAAATGTTGGAGAGAGTGTACCTCAACTACTGATGGGTGAGGAATTGGCTTACATAATTCTTCTATTGGTGGTAGATTCTTCACATCTTCAGATTTAATACCCTTCTCTTTAAGAGATTTCTTGGCTTCTCTCATTTCTTCATCACTTAGTTCAAGAATTCCTCTCTTCTTTGGTGTGGGTATCGGGGTCGGCTCAGGTATAGTCCAATCATCATGATTTTGGCTTATTTTATCCATTAATTCCTCAGCTTCATCTGGAGTTCTTTTCCTGAAAACACAACCAGCACAACTATCTAGGTATGTCCTAGATTCAACAGTTAGTCCATTATAGAATATATCAAGAAGTTCATTTTTAGCTAATTGATGTCCAGGCCGAGCTCTGAGTAAAGAACAAAACCTTGCCCAAGATTTAGGCAATTTCTCGGCTTCCAATTGTTTGAAATTAAAGATTCTCTGTAAAGCAGCATGTTGAGCACTAGCAGGAAAATATTTCTGGAAGAAAGCATTAACCAAATCCATAGGACTTTTAATGGATCCAGGAGATAAACTATTAAACCAAGTTTTAGCTTCATCTTTTAATGAGAAAGGAAATATTTTAGTAACGAAGTAACTGCGTTTCTTAATGTCATCAGAAAACACACTACTTAAAGTAGAAAGAGTGTTCATATGTTCTACACACTTTCATTTTCAGTTCCTCGAAAAGGTTCTTTCTCAACAATAGATATATGTGACAAGTCCATAGAGAAATCATAATCTTTATCTTTTATATCAATGGGAGATGTAGCAAACTTAGCATCAGGAGACAGTTTGTAATTAACAGCACGTCTTGCAAGAAGATTTTTAATAGCACTAGCATCTTTAGAAGCATTGCATTCTTCAATAAATTCATCATCAAGTTCAACATAAGATTCCTCGAAATCATCACTAGTATGATCTCTTAATTCAGGTGAACTAACAGGTGTAATGGGACTTTCATTAGGTGTTTCAGCATTTTCAGTTTGTTTTGACTTAGCAATTGTAGCATCTAGAAAAGGACCTAATGAACCACTCTCATCAAGCACAGTAGAAGCATCATCAAAACTTTCAGAAGTATTTTCAGATTCAGCAGAAGTAGCAGCATGTGAAGTATGTGTATGTGGTGGTGTGACAAGTTGACTTATAACAGACGGTGAATCAAGAGCAGCAGAAGTGTTCAGAGTTGTACCTCTCCTTGTAGTGGATGGCAATATGCGAACCCTCTCATCACGAGGTTTACCCATGATGAATGAATTGCAGCGAACAGATCACTCTCAGGTGAGCTTATAAATAGAGCTATGCTCCCCGGCAACGGCGCCAGAAAATAGTCTTGATGACCCACAAGTACCAAAGTTATTGATTCGACACAAGGGGAGCCAAAGAATATTTATAAGCCTTAACAGATGAATTGTCAGTTCAGCTGCACCTGGAAATAGACTTGCTCGACACAGTTTATCAGTAGCAACAGTTTTATAGCAGTAGCAGTAGTGAAATAATAGCAGCAGTAAAATAAAAGCAGCAGTAATAATTGAAGTAGACAGCAGGATTAAAATACTGTAGGCATAGGGATGGATGAACGGGCGTTGCATGGATAAGATAATTCATATAATAGTCAAGCGTAGGGCATTTGCAGATAGATAATAATAAAGTATCCAGGTAATAATCAATCATAGGCATGTGTTCCGTATTTAGTCGTACGTGCTCGCAATGAGAAACTTGCACAACATCTTCTGTCCTACCAGCCCGTTTGCAGCGGGGCCTCAAGGGAAACTACTGGTAATTAAGGTGCTCCTTTTAATAAAGCACCGGAGCAAAGCATTAACACTCCGTGAACACATGTGATCCTCACATTACAGCCATCCCCTCCGGTTATCCCAATTGTTGTCACTTTGGGGCCTCGGGTTCCGGACAATTATATGTGTAAACAACTTGCAGATATGATCTAAAACAATAATTATCCTCATGATTCAATAACATGTTCAGATCTGAAATCATGGCACTCGGGCCCTAAGTGTCAAGCATTAAGCATAACAAGTTGCAACAATGACATAAAGTACTAACAACGGATACTAGGCACCATGCCCTAACAATCTGATATCTATTACATGAATGATCTCATCCAATCCCTACCATCCCCTTCAGCCTACAGGGGGATTACTCACACATGGATGGGGGAATCATGGATGGTTGATGGAGAGGCGTCGGTGATGATGATGGCGATGATCTCCTCCAATTCCCCGTCCCGGCAGGGTGCCAAAACGGAGTTTCTGATCCCCGAAATAGGGTTTTCGTTGGGTCAGAGCTCTGGAGTGTTTCTGGAAAAAGCGTCGATCCTCCTCGGGTTTTTAGGTCAAGGGGATTAAGTAGTCGAAAGGGGGACGCGAGTTGGTGACCGAGGTGGCCACACCACCCCCGGCGCGGCCCAGCCCTGGCCGCGTGGGCCCATGGTGTGGGCCCCCTTTGGCCCGCCTCCGTCTCGTCTTCTGACTCCGTGTGTCTTCTGGAAAAATAGGAACTCCAGGATATTTTTCGGGAATTTTCCTGAAACTTGACTTTCTGCACAAAAACAAGACACCAGGGCAATTCTGCTGAAAACAGCGTTAGTCCGTGTTAGTTGCATTCAAAACACACAAATTAGAGGTAAAACAACAGCAAAAGTGTTTGGGAAAGTAGATACGTTTTGGACGTATCAGGAAGTAAAATCCAAATTTATTGATTTGACACAAGGGGAGCCAAAGAATATTTATAAGCCTTAACAGATGAATTGTCAGTTCAGCTGCACCTGGAAATAGACTTGCTCGACACAGTTTATCAATAGCAACAGTTTTATAGCAGTAGCAGTAGTGAAATAATAGCAGTAATAAGATAAAGACAGCAGCAGTAATTGTAGTAGACATCAGGATTAAAATACTGTAGGCATAGGGATGGATGAACGGGCGTTGCATGGATAAGATAATTCATATAATAGTCAAGACACGGGCAATTGCAGGTAGATAATAATAAAGTATCCAGGTAATAATCAATCATAGGCATGTGTTCCGTATTTAGTCGTACGTGCTCGCAATGAGAAACTTGCACAACATCTTCTGTCCTACCAGCCCGTTTGCAGCGGGGCCTCAAGGGAAACTACTGGTAATTAAGGTGCTCCTTTTAATAAAGCACCGGAGCAAAGCATTAACACTCCGTGAACACATGTGATTCACACATTACAGCCATCCCCTCCGGTTATCCCAATTGCTGTTACTTTGGGGCCTCGGGTTCCGGACAATCATATGTGTAAACAACTTGCAGATATGATCTAAAGCAATAATTATCCTCATGATTCAATAACATGTTCAGATCTGAAATCATGGCACTCGGGCCCTAAGTGTCAAGCATTAAGCATAACAAGTTGCAACAATGACATAAAGTACTAACAACGGATACTAGGCACCATGCCCTAACAATTTGATATCTATTACATGAATGATCTCATCCAATCCCTACCATCCCCTTCAGCCTACATCGGTGATTACTCACACATGGATGGGGGAATCATGGATGGTTGATGGAGAGGCGTCGGTGATGATGATGACGATGATCTCCTCCAATTCCCCGTCCCGGTAGGGTGCCAGAACGGAGTTTCTGGTCCCCGAATTAGGGTTTTTGGTGGCGGCGGAGCTCTGGAGTGTTTCGCGAAAAAACGTCGATCCTCCTGACGTTTTTAGGTCAAGGGCTTTAAGTAGTCGAAAGGGGGTCGCGAGGGGGTGACCGAGGCGGCCACACCCCACCACGGCGCCCCCCTGGGCGCGCGGCCATGTGGTGTGGGGCCCCTGTGGCCCGCCTCCGTCTCATCTTCTGGCTCCCGGTGTCTTCTGGAAAAATAGGAGCCCCTGGATATTTTTCGGGGATTTTCCCGAAACTTGACTTTCTGCACAAAAACAAGACACCAGGGCAATTCTGCTGAAAACAGCGTTAGTCCGTGTTAGTTGCATTCAAAACACACAAATTAGAGGTAAAACAACAGCAAAAGTGTTCGGGAAAGTAGATACGTTTTGGACGTATCAGACATCTAACGTGACAAACCCACGACACCGCCGTCATCAACCCTAGCTCGGGAGGGTTCTAAAACTCTTCCGGGCACCCTGCCGGAGAGGGGAATCATCACCTGAGGGCTCTACATCGCCATGCCTTCCTCCGGAGTGATGCGTGAGTAGTTCATCCTTGGACTACGGGTCCATAGCAGTAGCTAGATGGTTGTCTCTCCACTTTATGCTATCATGTTTAGATCTTGTGAGCTGCCTAACATGATCAAGATCATCTTATTGTAATGCTACATGTTGTGTTTGCTAGGATCCGATGAATATTGAATACTATGATCAAGTTGATTATTAATCTATGTTACATGTTATTTATGATCTTGCATGCTCTCCGTTACTAGTAGATACTTTGGCCAAGTAGATGCTTGTAACTCCAAGAGGGGGTATTTATGCTAGATAGTGGGTTCATGCCTCCAGTAATCTGGGCGAGTGACAGCAACGTCTAAGGTTGTGGATGTGCTGTTGCCACTAGGGATAACATAACAATGCTATGTCTACGGTCATATGTATTTGTTTACATTACGCACATTACTTAATGCGATTATCCGTTGCTTGCAACTTAATACCAACGGGGGACACGAATGTTAACCTGACGGTGGATTATTAGCCATAGATGCGGTTGGATAACGGTCTATGTATCTTGTCGTAATGCACAATTAAATATACTTGTCATTTATATGCATTGTCATGCGCTCACTATTTTATCAATTGCCCAGCTGTAATTTGTTTATCCAACATGTTATTTATCTTTATGGAGAGACACCACTAGTGAACTGTGGACCCCGGTCCATTCTTTTACACTGATAAAACCACCAACTGCAAACAATTATTCTCTTTTACTTCCTGCAATTAAATACTATTTTCCACACCATACGTTCAATCCTTTGTTACATCAAGACGGAAAGATTGACAACCTTCCTGTTTCGTTGGGGCAAAGTAGTTTGATTGTGTTGTGTGCAGGTTCCACGTTGGTGATCGAGTAGCGGCGCCACCAACAACCTTCTGAAGTGCTCCTACTCCTCCTGGATCTGACAACCTTGGTTTTTTACTGAGTGAAAACTTGCTGTTGCACTGCTTCATACCTTCCTCTTGGGGTCTCCCAACGAACGTGTGTTTCACGTCAGCACTGGCCGCGCCCGTCCGACCTCGCCAGCGAGACCGCGCACCACACGCGCACCAGGAGGCCCCTGTCCCTGACGCGGTCCTCGAACCCTTCATCGTCGAGCAGAAGCTTCCATGATGGCCCTGAATACTTGGCGGCGGAGAGGCGACCTACCCTTCGCCATGGGCGGCGATTTGAGCTGACCCTCTTCCGGCAGCTGGGCGGCGACCTCCCCTTCAAAATCGGCAGGGTGACAAGCTCGCCGTCATCTGAAGCAGCACGGCGACGTACCCCTCTCCGGTGAATAATGACCTCAGCAACGACATGCTGCGCACCTACAGACGCTTGAGCTTCTCCCTTTGTGTACTCTCGTTGCCAGTATAGTACAGACAACATGTCTGTTTGCGTCATGTTTCTGAACTTCTCCTTGCAAAAAATCAGTGTGTCCAATTCTTTTACTTGATCTCTCTGCAAACTTGTCTTCATCAATGTTACTTTGGCCAATTGGCCTATTGTTTAACAACATTTTTTTTGTCAGAATTACAAGCCTGGCTACATTATTGGAAGAAACGTCTAAGCTATAATTCTGAAGAAACGAAGAGGGAATAGGTCCCTGGTGCATCTTCAGAAGCAACAAAGAGGACTGTTACATTTTCTGGATGGTAGCCTCTCTAGTGATCCCTATGAGATGGAGATTGTCAACAAACCTGAGAGGCTGAGAGATAATATTCGGTGGAGGAAACATGAAACTATAGAACAACTGGCAAACTTTGTTATTGGTACCTATGTAGCTACACAATGTGAGACAATGTATTCCCTGTGATCAATCGATGGGAAGTTCAGTTCTGCATTAGTGTTCTTTGCAGTTCTGACATCTTCTCATGTGCATGTACTTCTTCAAATATTAATGATTAAAGTTTGCTTGGTTATGCAAGATTATATGGAGTGTAAACCCTGTCCATGTGGCGATCATGATTTGCCAACTATAACCATGAATAAGAAATGTGCATGTGCACTAAGTATTCAGTGAAACTGTACCAACAAATTAAACAAGAAGCTGAGAAGGACAACACTGGTTGGTGGAACAATGTGACATAGAGTGAAGATCAATGATTTAGCAACACAATAGCACTGAAGAAAACATCCATTATAATGTTCAACTCCCAGGAGTAGCAATTGTAAATGTTCAACTTAAGTTCTCCATTATCACCAAATCCTTTTGCTCTTGCATATTTACTGTAATACTCTCACACATCATCTGCACTATCAAAAGTCATGTCCAACTCAGGGTCTTCAAGTACAACATCTGGTTGAGCTTCACCATGATCCTGCTGAAGGTTCATATTGCTTTCCTTTCTTGGCTCAGTGCCATCATCCAAGCTTGAAATAGACATGTCACTGGATTCTTGATCAACACTACCAATTCGGTCATCCATACCTATAAATCATACAATATTTAATGGTCAGGTTTCTAATCTATTAGTATGCAATGAGATCACAAAGAAAACATGATAATATGAAGGATCTCTAATGGTCAAGCATGGAACTCATTTACATTGTATGACATCTTCTGATTTTCATGTTTTGATCATTACTTAAAATCTTGTTTGCACTATTTTTTGTTGTACCCTCAGCTAGGATCGTTGCAGAGTACTTAACCTTAGCCTGCAGCAAAATTCAAGAGAGGTTGGGTCGATCTGAAGAAGGTTAAACCTGGATGAACTCGAGGAGCTCAGCCGTGAGTCCGGGTGCTTGTGCGCGTGTCCGTCCACGATGAGCACCTCGGTGGCACAACGTTGTGTTTTAGCTGCAGATTGAGAAAGATTGTGGGCTACCGGCACGCACCCTGGACGTTTGCGACTGCGCGATGGAGGCAACTCAGCCGACACGACGGCGAGGTGTAGCTGCAGGTTGAGGAAGATCACCGACGCGATGAAGCCAGCCCGGTCGACACGATGGCGAGGTCTTGCTGCATATTAAGGAAGATCGGGGACAACTGCCGCGCGGCCTGCCGTTCACGACGGCACTAGTACAGAATGACACATCGGAAATGGGCCAAAAACCCCTTCGGAAACGGAGAAAGGGTCCGTGTCCCCGCCTCCGTGGCTGATGTGAAGGACCTCATCGGGAACGGAGGCAAAAAACCGTCACCGATGAGGCATAAGTTTGGCTACGGTTGCCGACCAATCTCCGTTTCCGATGTATCGGTGCATCAGTAACGGAGATTCTATTTTACTCGTTTGCATTGAGATTTCTTCAGAAGCCTACAGCAGCAATGCGGTTGCCAATTGACATTCAAAATCTCACAGCAGAAGCACAAAGTTGCTAGCAAATCCATTCATAACGTATATAAGAATTGTCATCATTACATAGCATCAAAAGATGAGTTACACATGCCTCGCTAATCCTATCATTCTCATGCCTCCCTAAACTTAACTTTTATGACACTCCACTCTTCTCCAGCTCCACCTTCTTCCTCAGTTCCGAAGCGCCGAAAACGGAATTCGACCTAGCAAAAGACTCGAGTAGCGGTTTCATGCTTCTCCAAATCACATCTGCAGCCAAATTGCTACACACATACATAAAATAGATGGAGAAACTGAAAACCAGAAACCACACCGAGCTCGCAAGCCCTCCTTAGCAAATTAATCTTGCCAAATTCTTCGTACTGAGGCTTGCTCCATCTTGGACGGTGTCGCCGAAATATAATAACGTCACCGCTGTGACATTTCGGCCACACTGTCCAAGACACTCTTAATTAAAAAAGTGTTTTGAACAGTGCAGCGAAATGTCACAACAGCGACGGTTCACGGATATGATCCCACTTTGTATTTAGCTCTTTTAAAGCTTGTTTGGATCTGCATGGCGTTTCTGCATATAAAATACATGGATGTCTAGTTAGAAAAGAGCCAAATATGATGCTACATGACATAAATACAATTTAAGATGAAAACAGTTTACACCTTAAGCGCCTATATCCGTATGCTTGCGGTCCGATCAAAACGATTTGGAGGCAGAACTTGAAGGTGATGTTACCTTCAATTGCCTCACCATTTTTATGCATTGTCGCCGAAATATACTATTACTTCATACACTAGCTACACAAAACCATAACGAGGATTAGCACATTGACAAAGGGTTGAAATTAATCTATTCATCATCGGTAGTACTAGTAGTGAGGGATCTATTCATCATCGGTAGTACTACAAAGCATTGAAATTAATTTACCCTAGTAGACTTGAAATACTAGACAAGTACTACAATACTAGATCGGTAGATGCTACTTTAAATAAAATGTAAGATCTAGTGTCGATGGGTGTATTCATCATCGGCTGTACTACAATACTAGACAGAACACAATACTAGACTTCAAATACTAGACAAGTTTTCTGTGCTACTTTAAACAAAATGTAAGATCTAGTCGGCGACATACCCAGGGAAGATGCACAGCAATAGACCAGTAGATCCGCGTCGGCGACATACTCGGGGAAGATGCGCGGCGGCTCGCCGACGCGCCGCAGGGGGGGATGCGTGGCGGCTCACGACGCGCCGCTGGGGGAAGATGCGCCGACGCGCCGTTGGGGGAAGATGCGCGGCAGCTCGCCGACGCGCCGCTGGGGGAAGATGCACGGCGGCGATGCCGGCCGGACGCGCCGCTCAGATCTGCGACATAAGGGTTAGGTCTGGTGTGCTGCTTGAAGCCGCCGCCACACTGTGACTGTGGAGTGAGAGTGAGAGTGAGAGCGAGAGCGTTAGGGTTGCCGCAGTGGCACATTTATAGCACAAAGTATAACATCGCAAACGGAGGCAATAAACAACCGTTTCCTTCTATCTCTTCACTAACACACTGGACCTACTTACAAAGGATCGATATGGTAGAATTGAACTATCTATCTACTCTACTTGTTCTTCTTACGCCCTGCCTCCGCGCCATTGTCATCCGCGGCGCGGCGTCGCTTCTTGCCGGCTGCCTTCTCATCAGACGCGTGCTCCTCCTCCTCCTCCGGCTCGTGCTCCTCCTTCTCTGGCCGTGCGTCCTTCTCCGGTGAATCCTCCTCTCGCGCCTCCTTCTCCAGAGCATGATCCTCTTTCTCCGGCGCATCCTCCTCCGGCGCCTCCTCCGATGCCTCCTCCGACGCCTCCTCCTCGTCGTCGTCGTCGTCGGTGTCGTATTCTTCCTGGCTAGAATACGACTCCGGCGGGTCCTCTGGCTCCTCTTCCTCTGGCGACTCGTCCTCTTCGGAGTCGTCTTCTCCTTTGCGTGAAGACGACGGGTCCGAGTCGTCGGAGTCGTCTTCTACAGAGCGTGAAGATGGCGGGTCCGAGTCGTCGGGGTCCGAGTCCGGCGGCCCGTCTTGATCCCACCATGGGACTTCACCGCGGTCTTCAGCGCTCGCATCATCGCTCGGGACTTCCTCGTTCTGCCACCAGGGTTCCTCCATGGCTGTTGTGCTAGTGTGGTAGAGAATGTGGGAGAGAACGAAGGGGAGAATGCGAGAACTGCCTGGCTTCGCGCGGTTCCAGTCACATTTTATTAGCGTCGAGCAGGCGGTTCCAATCCCTCATGAATTAAGCCGCATTGAACAGGCGCGCTTCCAGTTTGCGACTGCAATTTTCCAAGCACATCACAAACGGATAACCATAAACAACCGTTGCCATAGAGATACGTATTGGAAACGGAGGTGAATTTATGACCGTTGCCAATAATATTGGTAACGGAGATCGAAAATTCTCCGCAACCAATGTTGACGGACCAGCCGCGGCCCAGTTCTGCCAGGCCTCGTCCGCAACGCTAAAATCGCGATTCTCTGTCGCCAAACTCGTGCCGTTTCCATAGAGGGGTATCCGATGTGTCGTTCTGTACTAGTGCGGCGCGATGGGGGCAGCTCGGCCTGCCCGCTGATGGAATGCCCGTGCCCGCGCGCCGACACGCGGAGGCCGGAGGTGTACGCCGCCCGGACCAGCGCGACCACGTCACCGGGGATGCACGGGTGGTCCACGGTAAGTGGCTCCACGCGGGTGAGGCCCCCGAAGTCGCCGGACGCCTCCCGGAGGTCGGCCGAGTCGACGCTCCGCCGCCCCCCGCCCACGACGTCGCCGCTCATCTTCCCCAGCACCTCGCCCCTCGCGAGAGTCGCAGAGCTCGTGGAACAGCTCCGCCCCCCGCCCTCACGGCCTCCACCGACGACCAGTAGTCCTCACCGCCCAACCCGTCGATGCCCGAGCAGACCACCGCGACGGCCACGTCTTCCACCACCGCGAGGTCCAGCGGCTTCTCCAACAGCCCCGCCTTGCGCGCCTAGAACGCCGCTCGCCGCTCTAGTAGGCCGTCATCGACGGGGCTCGTCACAGCCCTCCCCCTTACCATCCGCCTCCCCCTCCCCCGCACACGCAACATTGCTCTGCTCCGCTCTCTCTCCGGTGAGCCGACGACTCGACGGGGACAAACGGCGTTAACGGCGCGCCACGTCAACGCCACGTTAGTCAACAACTGGAATAAGCAAAACAGCCCAAATTCTCCTCAAAACGACCTAAATTCACCTAAAACCGCTCGCGGGGGGTTATTTGTCTGGTATTGTAAAGTTCAGGGTTTAAATTATCCCGTTTTGAAGTTTAGGGTGAATGTTGTCCAATGTGTGAGATTTCTGGGTGAAAACTATACTTAATCGAAAGACTAAACTGAATTACGGCCCATACATATGTGACGACAGAGAACTCAAAAACAACTAAAGGGGAAATGATCAATTTGATTTGAGTCTTACAAAGTGAATTGTTTTCTAATCTGTACCTTGAAGTTGTCAAAACAAGTGAAACCACACACCATCCTCGTCCAAACTGCACTTGGCGACGAGATCGCTGTTGCGGAGCCAGATCACGCCAACCTTAATGCAGTATGTTCGCAAGCGAGACAAAGACATGACAGTGGCGGACAGCCTTCAGAACAACAGGTGGATCACTGCAATCACAGGAGCACCTTCTGTGCCAGCCCTGGTAGAGTTTCTGAACCTTTGGGATGCAGTTAGAACCAAAGCCCGATCTAGGCCTGGGGGCGGGCCGAGCAGGCTACGGGCTCGTGGCTCCGGTGTGGCGCTGAAGATGGAGGTGGCGGAGGTTTCGGGCGCGGGAGCAAGGTGTGGCATACCTCGCTGCCGTTCTTCGGCACCCGGGCAGAGAGGAAGCTGGGGCGGCTGCCCCGGAGCGGCGGCTGCAGCACGGAGGTCGCCGGCATGGCAATCATCGCAGCGAGAGGTGCCGCGACGGCTGCGGCATGCGGTGGAGGTGGAGGTGCGCGTCTCGGCCGCGTTCCTGTGCACGGGGCAGATGGGCGACGAGGAGACCGTGCGTGGAGAAGGGGGAGGTCCCTGGGACACTCCCGATGGTTTGGTTTCGGGTTCGCTCGCACCGGTGGTCAGCAACATGGATATCTGGCTAGGCTTGTTGCTCCCCGCGCTTCACGGACTGATCGAGCTCCGGGGCGAAAGCCTTGCCCCGACTTTGTCGGGGCCGACGACGGCGGCGCCTCCGGGGTGTCGTTCCCTTCTTGGTTGCGTCGTTAGTGGAGCTTCGAGTCCATCTGACGGGAGTGGTTTCAACAGTTCTGGGAGAAAGCCTAAGCTCCGTGGGAGCGGGCGGCGGCGATGGACGCGTCGTTTCCTTCTTGAAGGCGCCGCCTTGGATTTGTTGGCCCTCACGATGCAACAGTTTCGCGAAGGCCAAGCAGGATGGAGTTGCGGTCGGGGTGGTGGACGCCGGGGCGGCGGCCCCGGACGGTGGTGGACGTCGAGGCGGCGGCCTCGGTCTCCCACGCTACGATAGTTCTATGAGGCAGAGCCGTTGTTTAGCGTGGGTCTGGGTGGCGACCTGGATGAAAACTGCATGGGCAGAGGGTTCGTCGACCCGATTGGGTCGCCTTCGGGCAATGCGAAGGCCGATTTGGTTGCTACGCTGGGGCGGCGGCCCCGGAACAGGTTTGTTTTGGTGGCGACCTGGATGAAGACTGCGCGGGCAGAAGGTTCATCGAGCATGACTAGATCGCTTTCGGGCAATGCGAAGGTCGATCTGGTTGCTACGTCGGGTGGCCTCCCCGGAGCGGGTGGAGTGTTTTGTGGCGTTTGGTCGACTTGTGTCGTGTGGGCGGCGGGTCGTTTCGTCTGTATGTTTTTTTTACAGTTTGTATGGTTTTTGGACCCGGTTTCCCTTATAAACTGGGTCAATTCTATTCTATCTATTCGAGCAGTGGATATCGACCACCTTGAGCTAAAAAAACCGTGTCAAACGAGGACGGTGACAAGATCCGTTGGCGCCTAACAGCAAATGGCGTGTATTCCGCGAAATCTGCTTACAAGCCTTCTTCTTCGGAAGGGAGCTGAGCCCTGCAGCGACGGAGCTCTGGTCCGCCAAGGCGCCGCTATCTCTAAAGCTTCATTTGTGGCTCATGCTGAAGAACAGGCTGTGGACAGCGGACAGGCTAAACAAACATGGACCGCAGCACCCTCCCGTCTGTCCGCTTTGCTGCCAGGAGCCGGAGACTGGAAATCATCTCACTCTACAGTGTTCGTTCTCTCGGGAAGTGTGGTTCCGAGTGTTATCTGAATACGGGTTGCATCACCTCACCCCGAGCAGCACCTCAATCTGTACCCGTTGGTGGCCTGAAGCTAGCAAGGCCGTACCGCCACAAATTCGACGTGACGCAAACACCTTGATCATCCTCGTTGCGAGAGTCATCTGGCTAGAGTGTAACAGCCGTGTGTTCGACAAAGTGGCAACCATGGCGCACGAAGTTTGCCGGAAAATTCATGTGGAGTTCCCACTTTCTCCATGCGTGTCTTTTATATTAAGATAGAAAGGAGTTGTTACAGCAGTTGAAACAGAATGCCGGCCCGATCACAAGCGATCAGCCTAGAACCCTAAGTGACTACTCTCGAAAGTCCACACAACTTTGCTCTCCTCCACTGTTCGAACTCCACATGAATTTTCCGGCAAACTTCGTGCGCCATGGTTGCCACTTTGTCGAACACACGGCTGTTACGCTCTAGCCAGATGACTCGCAACGAGGATGATCAAGGTGTTTGCGTCACGTCGAATTTGTGGCGGTACGGCCTTGCTAGCTTCTGGCCACCAATGGGTATAGATTGAGGTGCTGCTCGGGGTGAGGTGATGCAACCCGTATTCAGATAACACTCGGAACCAAACTTCCCGAGAGAACACTGTAGGGTGAGATGATTTCCAGTCTCTGGCTCCTGGCAGCAAAGCGGACAGACGGGAGGGTGCTGCGGTCCACGTTTGCTTAGCCTGTCCGCTGTCCACAGCCTGTTCTTCAGCATGAGCCACAAATGAAGCATTAGAGATAGCGGCGCCTTGGCGGACCAGAGCTCCGTCGCTGCAGGGCTCAGCTCCCTTCCGAAGAAGAAGGCTTGTAAGCAGATTTCACGGAATACACGCCATTTGCTGTTAGGCACCAACGGATCTTGTCACCGTCCTCGTTTGACACGGTTTTTTTAGCTCAAGGTGGTCGATATCCACCGCTCGAATAGATAGAATAGAATTGACCCAGTTTATAAGGGAAACCAGGTCCAAAAACCATACAAACTGTAAAAAAACACACAGACAAAACGACCCGCCGCCCACACGACACAAGTCGACCAAACGCCACAAAACACTCCTCCCGCTCCGGGGCGGCCGCCCGACGTAGCAACCAGATCGACCTTCGCATTGCCCGAAAGCAAAGTTCCGTCGGTAGAGGCAGGAGGCTCTCAAAAGTTACGTTGGAACGACATGGAGAAAGTGGGTGCACTAGCGTCAGAGGAGCTGGTTGTACAAACACATGTTGGAGGGTGTCGTCAGGGGCAGAGCCAGGATAGCCAATTAAGGGGGGCCGCTGAAGGCAATTTTCTCATTAGGGGGGCCAGCCAAGCTAATACATCATAATCATGCTATATAATCACCTCTAAAATTGTGATTAACCTTTGCTGCATCAGATCATGGGCGTCGTCGCTTGGGCGTGGCAGCGGGCCAACGATGAGCATGTTTCGCCCGGGCCGCCGCGTGTGCCGCCACGCGCGCCGCTGCTCACACCGAAGAAGGAGTCTCTCGCGCATCCGAGCAGCGGCATCGTGCTCCGCACGCTGCAAACCCTAGCAGGAAGACCTCCCCCGGAGTGGCACGTTGCGCTGCCGCTACTAGACCCAGTCAGCGATGCAGACATGCCAGGATTCACTAACGCGGCTCATCCGCGGCCGCGCCACCCTCTCGAACCAAAGGACCCCCAACTACTATATGGCGCTGCGCGCGTCGCTGGAGCCGTAGCAGCCTCCTGTGATGCGCATCTGAAGTTGTAGCCTTCCGACGACGTTGTGGAGCAAGAGCAGTGGCTGTCTTGGCCGTCGCAGGAGTCAGGGTCGTCCCAGCGTCAGGTGTTACCATCGGGGCCGGGGGCAGGAGCCGAACCCGGCCCTACAAGGGCGACATTGTCTACGTCGACGATGACAACGAATAGATATAGCCTAGTTTAGCGTTTTTGGTAAAATTTCTACATGTAAAATGCAGGTGAATTTGAATAAAATCTGAATCTTGTGCTTTCATTCGCTCCCTCTTTATTTTTTGAAAATTTTATTTGCGGACGTCGTTGGGGCAACGCCACCATTGTGTCAGTGTGTTCGCAACCCCAAAACGGATATATTTTAGAGGTTGCAAGGTGGAGGTGCTCCAAGTGGGTTGGTTGCTACAAGAAAATCGGAGTAACTAATTTGACTCGAGCCGCAATTCCAACGGATGCGATTGGCGATGCCCGTGATCCGACAGCTGCGAGCGTCTAGGTTACCAACAATGCCGCAGGCTACAAAGTCCAAGCGTTGACGTCACTACTCTAGACAACACGTGCGGCCGAGCCGTGCCGATGCTTCCGCGCATACACGGTTGGTGAGCACTGACCTAGTAGCCATCAAAGGGCAAAAGTTTCTCCTGCTGCAGTCAAACTCTCACCAAGTCACCAACCATCTCCAATATGGTCCGGATGACCCACGATTCCACGAACCAGCTGCACAGCAGGTGCATATTAAAATTTTGAGAGAAAGAACTAGAAAAACGATTCGCCGAAAAAACCCAAATCATCTTCATCCTTTGCCCTTTTGAAGTAGACGCAAAGCGGATGCATCGATGTTTTACAATTTTTTCTTCCACGAACCAGCTGCACAGCAGGTGCATATTAAAATTTTGAGAGAAAGAACTAGAAAAACGATTCGCCGAAAAAACCCAAATCATCTTCATCCTTTGCCCTTTTGAAGTAGACGCAAAGCGGATGCATCGATGTTTTACAATATTTTCATCGTTTTAAGATTCTTTTACTACATCTTCGTAGGTTCTCAGGGTCTCACAATTTGATACCCGGAGTATAAGCTAACAAAATGTCATTTATTTGTCGTCTAGCTTTGTGTTGAATGATAAGGTTAGCGGTGTTGCTACTTTTTTTTTCCTATCTTAACATTTGTCTTACGCTTGTGTGTAAGATACATTATCAAGATTGTTGCAAATATAACCGAATAAGAAGATTTTATCGGACGTCATTCTAAGTTATTTCATTAACACAAGAAGTGAGCCTAACTTACATGGTTAGGAAAGTGGATGTACAACCCGACCACTCAGGTTCAAATCTTTACGGATGCGGATTTGGGTTCTTATTATTTAAAAAGAAAATCTGTATTATTTTTGAAAAAATATTCATTCCCACAAAATTAGCTCGACATTTATTATGGTATATTTTAGATCGTAATTTGAGAGATTTGGCCTTGCCATAACAATAGTTACGAAATCTGCACGATCAAATCAGTGGGTCTAGGATATGGGGACGTGAAAGAGGCCTCGTAGAGACACCAGAGTGAGTCATAAGTATAAGAGTGAATTTTATATTTTACTCCATATATGTATATTTGTGACAATTTTTCCCATATAAAATTTGCTACCATATTTTACTCCAAAGTTGTTATTATGAAAACTTTCACCACCCATTTAACGACTCGCCCCTTTTTCACCCGCTGGATCTATTAGTCTGAACAATGTAACTGTTGGTTAATATTCCAACTCGGAAGCTTTTACTGGCTAGGTGTGCCCTCACTACTTATGTGATCCGACCAACATCTCTACGCATTGAAACCGCATGCTCATCCTAGGGGTGGATCGATGCGGAGTAGCCGTGGATATACCTTATGGATGGATCGATAAATGTTTAGATTTTCGTGATCGAGGAATTGTTGAATATCAACAACTTAGTACATAAAATCCCATGTGGAGAGGAAGCAGTAAACTGAGACTTATCAGGACCGATGTTACGATCTTCTGAAATACAATGCGATCTTCGTAAAGTAGATCTTTATGAGTCTTGCAGCCAATTTGATTAGAAAGTCCAATGGCAAAAAGAAGGGGATTCATTAGATAGGGAAGATGAAAATGGCGAGGACTGAAATGAGAATGGTCTTAGTTAGTCTTCGGGACAGAGTGAAAGAAGGACGAAGACTCTCGAACGAGGAAAAGGTTCAATTATTTTTGGGACAAGAAAATAAGACTAGAAGGCTCAGTAGAAGCTAAACTAGCTAACTAGTAGAACGCCGATGAATTTTCTCATCAGCTTGGTGAATTTAAGGTATAGGACTTCCCTATTAGAACAGGTTGTTCAAAGGGGTTTCTTGTTATTCCATCAGATATTCTGCTCTTTCCCGGGTACTCGGGTTCAAATACCAAATGAACATTGTATGTCCCGCTTGACCAAAACACCAAATGTGTGTGTTCAAGTAAGTCAGAAGGTGACGCCAACTGATTTGTGTTTCCGAATTCGCATACATGTCACGAGCTACGTTGGCCCGACAAGTAGGGCCAGCGGTCATAGTTGTGATAAGTTGTTAAATAGGGTGTTATATAAGGGAAATCATCTTTGACTCATAGGTGTTGATGCACCCACTATTTAAAAATGACATTTCAAAATGTTAAAAAATTCCAAACAAAAATTTCGGATGTACACTCGGATATTCTAGGTTCACACAAAATATTTCGTGGATAAATGACATTTTTTTGGCCTATGTAAAAAGAAAAATTGCGGTGCTCCAAAATGAATTTCACGAAACATTTATTTGTCTTTTTAAACCGACTAAAAAAAATCTTTTTTCACGAAAATTTGTGTGCAAATGTAGAATATCCGGATGGAATTTTTTGAGATTTAAATTTTTTTATAATTTGTATATCTACGCCTACGACCCAAAACATCGTATCCGTGATATAACTCTGTCACAGATATACAAACATAAGATAAATGCAGAATTCATATAGTAGGGCACGGATTTGTTTTAGATCAAAAGAGCACGGTTGATTTACTCATGTGGTGTTACCAACATTGGAGTGTCGTTGCGCGATCTGACTCATTCCCACGAACGCGATGATTATAATTAGGCCGCTATACACAGTGTGAAACGCCTTGTTCATGTTGCATTGCCAAGCTTAAGAAACAATATAATTGTTGCTCGGCTGGTGGATAACATTCATTCATATACTGAGTTAAAAATTCGCACCGAGCTTCTGTTCTACGAAACTGGACCTGGTCCAGTAACCATTCCAGTCTCCCACCAAACATCGTTGCCTCCACTAATGTACTATAAGTACCAATCCGTGAGCTCCTTCCACTCTTCAGGACTTGGTACTCGTCTCATACTCCCATTCCACAGCTCCACCACCAATCCAGCTGAAAACGAAGGCAGAAGCGGCGAATCACTAACCTCGCCGGAAAATGGGCTCGTTGCCGGAGTTGCAGGCCGAGACGGTCGTCTTCCGCTCGACGCTCCCCGACATCGCCATCCCTGACCACCTCCCGCTCCACGACTACGTCTTCGAGCGCCTTGCGGAGCGCCGTGACCGCGCCTGTATAATCGACGGCGCCACCGGCAAGACGCTTACGCTTGGCGATGTGTACTGCCTGTCCAGGCGCGTGGCAGCTGGGTTGTATTCCCTCGGCGTTTGCCACGGCAGCACGGTGATGCTGCTGCTCCCCAACTCCGTCGAGTTCGCGCTGGCTTTCCTCGCGTCGTCCCGCCTCGGCGCCGTCACCACCACGGCCAACCCGCTCCACACCCCGCCTGAGATCGCCAAGCAGGTCGCGGCCTCCGGCGCCACCGTCATCGTCACCGAACCGGCGTTCGTGGCCAAGGTGCGGGACCTCGTAGGCATCACCGTCGTGGCCACAGGCGACGGCGCCGAGGGCTGCGCCTCGTTCGCTGACCTCCAGGTCGCCGACGATTCGTCCCTGCCAGAGGCGCCCATCGACGTCGTGAACGACGTGGTGGCGCTGCCGTACTCATCGGGCACGACGGGGCTTCCCAAGGGTGTGATGCTTTCACACCGCGGGCTGGTGAACAGCGTGGCGCAGCTGGTAGACGGCGAGAACCCGAACCTACACTTCCGGGAGGACGACGTCGTCCTCTGCGTGCTGCCCATGTTCCACGTCTACTCGCTGCACTCCATCCTGCTCTGCGGGATGCGCGCCGGCGCCGCCCTGGTGATCATGAAGCGGTTCGAAACGGTCAAGA
Source organism: Poa pratensis (assembly GCA_947311845.1). Classification (NCBI taxonomy): domain Eukaryota; kingdom Viridiplantae; phylum Streptophyta; class Magnoliopsida; order Poales; family Poaceae; genus Poa; species Poa pratensis. The sequence continues at coordinate 5,683,833 of CAMZMU010000044.1, read as the reverse complement.
TGCTGGAGCTCGTGGAACGTCACGGCATCACCATCGCGCCGCTCGTGCCGCCCATCGTGGTGGAGATGGCCAAGAGCGACGCCATGGACCGGCACGACCTGTCCTCCGTGCGCATGGTCATCTCGGGCGCCGCGCCCATGGGCAAGGAGCTCCAAGACATCGTCCACGCCAAGCTCCCTCGTGCCGTGCTCGGACAGGTATGCACCTACTATATTTGACCAAGAACTTTTCTTTCCTCGTGCTCAGCACTGTCATGAGTCATGACTAGACGATGACTACCAATCAAAACGAAATTTTTGACTGAACGCGCAGCTACAATATCTATCCATTTGTTTGAGCAGGGTTATGGGATGACAGAGGCTGGTCCAGTGCTGTCAATGTGCATGGCATTCGCTAAGGAGCCATCGCCGGTGAAGTCCGGCGCTTGCGGCACGGTGGTGAGGAACGCCGAGCTCAAGATCGTCGATCCAGAAACCGGTCTGTGCCTCCGGCGCAACCAGCCTGGGGAGATTTGCATCAGGGGAAGGCAGATCATGAAAGGTGCTTAGCCCCTTTTTTTTTGTATAAACGGCTAGCACAAACAAACAAATAAAATGCACAATTTTGGCTGATCCACACAAGAGGTTGGAGCTGACGCATCGCCTATATTTGTGCGTGCAGGATACCTAAACAACCCGGACGCCACGGCGGAGACAGTCGACAAGGACGGGTGGTTGCACACCGGCGACGTCGGGTACGTGGATGATGACGACGAGATCTTCATCGTGGACCGGCTCAAAGAGCTCATCAAGTACAAGGGCTTCCAGGTCGCGCCCGCGGAGCTCGAGGCCATGCTCATCGCTCACCCCAACATCGCCGACGCGGCCGTCGTCCCGTAAGTAGCTCAGTTACCCGGCAAGAACTTAGCAATTCATATGCGTCCTTGCGCTGCACGAGTCCTGACTATCTGAATCATGTAGGATGAAGGATGACGCCAGTGGCGAGATCCCCGTAGCGTTCGTCGTGCCGTCAGACGGCGCCGATATCACCGAGGACGAGATCAAGCAGTACGTCGCGAAGCAGGTGGTGTTCTACAAGCGGCTGCAGAAGGTCTTCTTCGTGAGTTCTATCCCCAAGGCGCCGTCAGGGAAGATCTTGAGGAAGGATCTGAGAGCAAAGTTGGCCACCGGATCGTACTGATGATCCTGAGCTATTTGTAATTTTGTATGCAAGATGCCCAGTTTATTTTTGTTCTGATTATCCTGAGCTATCTGTAATTTTGTATGCCAAACGAGAATACCACGAAGTGTAAGCAAAGATCTGTACAAGGCATACTGTATCTGGAATTCTGGATATAAATTTTACTAAAAGAGACTGTATTAGCACTTTTGCATTTGCAAATCTGTGAGCTGAAACATGTTTTTTTGTATGTTTGGCATTGGAAGTATCATCACGGCGTTGCATTCTTTGGAAATTGTTCCAAAATGTGGTGCGTCTGTATATGACATCAGATATGTAATTATTTTTCCAAGTTAGAATCGTAGAAAAGCGCACTGCGCCCGAGCTCGAGCTAAATGAAAAAAAAATGGTCTATGAAAAAAATGCTGCTCAACCACCAGAATGAGATGCTGGTGTTGTTGTAAATTGCCCATCTTGAAAAGCGTGAATAAACTGCTGGGGTAAGGAATGCTCAGTCTGTAAATATTCAGAGAGAGAGAGAGAGAGATCAGAAGCAGCCGATATTCTTCGTGTCCAAGCAGTAAAACATAACATTTTCGTGTGTCAAAAGCATTGCTTGGTTTTTGAGTGAAATGTGAAGTTATCATTTGTACGAACCTCGAGACAAGAAAAACGGAAACCACATCAGTTCTGTTTTTCTCTATCTCGAGCAACTTCTGCCCACTGCACTATAATCGATCTGTAGAAGGTAAATGAAAGGACTTCACAGAATTACTTACCCAATCACCGTCGCTGTTCACATCTGGAACAAGAGCATTGATTTCGCTTGATTTAGCTGTCGTTATTGATGTCTCTAAAGACTCCTTGCTTAAATAAAGTTGGCACCCAGATGTGTTATCTATTGATATAGTTGGCACCAAGCCCTGCCATATCATTACAAAATATAAGGGAAAACATCATAGTGTGCATCAATTAATTCAAATCCAGTAACCTCATGGAAGAGAATTGTCAAGTATATCAAGAAAAGAGGTCTACCTCACACTGAACCTCTACACTGTTACAGTTCACAACTTCACAAGCCGCGACGACTCCCTGAATATAATATACGATGAGCTAACAAAGCAGTCCAGATGTAAACGCGATGTTTACTTCTGACAGTTATACCTTGAATAATACTCCCATTTTGCTGCACTTGTCAACAGTTATGTTGTTCACTTTACCTGCATAACGATGACAAATCATCAACATCATCTCCTCTTACGAAAAGGATATCCATCAGAGTTGTTGGTAGCACTTTTATAATGGCTGTGTGCATCAATCAGTACGGAGGCCAGGGGCATTCCATCCTTTCCTAAAGAAGTTCGTAGCACTATGATGGCAAGTACCTTTGACTTGCAGCACACAATCCGTGCATCCAAATACATATACTGATTGCTTGGTATCACAATCTTCAATAGTTAGGCCCTTGTTCCCAATATGGTGCTCAACCACCCATCTGACAGACAAAGGAGCAAATTATGTGAGATTATTTGTTCATCATACAAGTCATTGTGGGGGTTTTTTGTTAGCATATCTCTAGATAGAAGGTTACTTGCGACCCATCTGAAGCTCCAATTTTGCAGGAGCGGGACCTTTTGTTGAGCTAGGGGCAGATACATTGTGAGGTTCTTTCCCTTCAGCGGCTACAACACCAGTTCTATCTGTTCTGTTCTTGCTCTTCATGTCATTTGTCACCTTCCGAAGACCTTTAAATCAAGAAGATGAAACCATGACCATTTAGCACAAAAAGTGGGAGCTGATGAATCTTATCAACTTGAAGTTGAGTGGAAGTTCCCATCGATGGCTTCACCATGCCATAGTTTTTTTCCTGTCAAAAAAGGAAAATTCACATCGACTAACCTTGTGTGACTGGTTTCCCTGAGCTGATTTCAGCGAAGACGGCAGACATCCCAGATTTAGGTTCTGATGATGTTGCTGAAGAACTGAAAAGAGATGCAGAAGGAGGACAAGGAGCAGAAGGTGCCTTGTTTGCCACAGTTCCTGGAGGTTGCCACACGGGACCCAATGGGTAAAACCTCTTAACATAGTCACGCAAATTAGGCACGTAAAGCTCTTTAAGTGCTTTAGCCCATTCCACGTGATCTGGATCCTTATTTTTGTACTCCACGAGCACCTAACGAGAGTGTTGTTTCATAGTTAGTACTAACTGGTGAGATTAATCGTATTCATGCTTCATAAGCAAAATGCTATCTCTCGTAAGAGGTCAAGTCTACTACTCCCTCCGATCCATATTAGTGGGCATAGCTTTGTGTAAATTCATATGTATCTAGTTAAGTATTTAGACTAGATACATGTGTATCTAGACAAAGTTGTGCCCACTAATATGGATCGGAGGTAGTATGATAAATGTTTGAACGAGGTTAGTTTTTGTTTAATGTTGCTAGTTTGAGCGATTGATATGTTGATTGTTTTGAATCATTACCCTTGATTTGATTTTATTTGCAACGAGAAAACTGTGTTTTTCCTTTAATTTATATACTGACCAATGGACAAACATGTGCATTTCTTATTGAACCATTTTCTATATCCGTTCACATGAATTATTTTATTGAGCCTTTTCATCTCCATTCTATAACTTCATTTCTGATTTAGAAACATTCACCCTGCACTTTAAATTTTCAATCTCCGGTACTATTATTACTTACCTCCGGGGTCTGCTATTGGAGCTGTGTCCACACTGTACAGCCATTTTTCTTGAAAGTTTAATTTGGAGATCTAGAATACTCTAACATACCTTATTACTGTAGAACTCTGCCATCTGCCAACTCTCCTCTACATGACCAATTGGAAGGGGCATACCTGAGGGAGATCCAGAAAACAATTAATATACCCTAGTAGTAACACAGCTCAATAAAAACACCAGTGCATGCTAGACTACAAAACTCAACACGCACTTTTTTATGCTGGCTGACGTACTGCTATACTCTATGACCAAATGGTTGGAACTTGCTGTCCCTATACATCCTAATACAGTGACTGAAACTATTGATCGAGGGCGTAAGTATTGTCTGGAGTGGCAGTAAGAACCAACCTAAAAGAAACTCTCTAGATGCGGATATGGTCTGCAAGCCCAAGGATAAAGGTGGGCAGGGGATTTTATCTAAAATTTCAAAACCAGGCACTGCTTTTGCAGCATTTGCTAAAATTCTACAATCAGAGAGGTGTCCCCTGAATCAATTTGATCTGGAAAGCTTATTATTAGCACCAGCGCTGGCTAGTTGCAGAACTGGAAATGGTATTACAGTACTTCTATAGGAAGGTATATGGAATTCTCAGTTACATTTCAAACTATGGTCCGCATCTATTCATTTTGCAAAGTTCCAGCATTTTCTCTGAAGAGCTTCCATGACAGATAGGACAGACTTTTTTTCATCTATATACTGAATTTATTTCTCTCCAAGAGGAACTCAACTCACTCAATGGCCTCAACCAATGACACTTGGACCTTTGTTTGAAAGTCGGAAGCGCACAAATGCCAGATTGTATAAACTTCTCTTCCAACATGTTCAAGAAGTTATTGCTAGAAGAAAATCAAAGTCTGTGCGTGGCTCCACGTATCAAACATGCTAAGGGGCAGAAATTTTTAACGAGCATCTTTGCACCCTTTGTGCTGCTTGTGCCTCATTTGTTCATCCCATGTCCGTTTGCCTCAAGGTGTTGGAAACTTGGAACTCTCCGTTCTTCTTGGGAGAATTGTGTTGGAGAATGAGCAACTATATTCTCGGGGGGCAAAGACCAATACATATACAGGTGTGGTAATGTGCAGAAAACAATGGGGATATACAGAAAATGATACTATACATCTGTAACACACACCCCCTCCAAACTAGTTTGGAGAGAAACAAACCATGTTGCGCTCTAGTCTGTGGCTTCGTGAAGAAATCCGTCAACGGAGCGAGAATCTGATCCTGCACAGCAGCACGTACAAAGGAGGCATCCACAGCAATGTGCTCGGTGAGCTCATGCTTCACCGGGTCACGTGCAATGTTGTACCACATGTACTGTCTGACAATAGGGGAGTCGGTGCAGCAGCAGAAACACCAAAATCCTCTAGTAACCATTGTAACCAGGTCACCTCAGCCGTCAACATAGCCATCGCTCGCAACTCAACCTCTGCACTCGAGCGGGAAACTGCAGTTTGTTTCTTCGTCTTCCGGGCAATGAGAGAACCTCCAAGAAAGACATAGTAAGCAGAAAGCAAGCGGCGATCCGAAGGATCACTAGCCCACGTAGCATCATAGTAGGCCTAGGCCGGAGAGAACTGGAGCGGGGAAAGAAAAAACAGTGAGAGATTGTGCCACGAAGATATCGTAAAACACGCAGTAGGTGACTATAGTGGACAGAGGTGGGAGCAGCGACTAACTGACTCAGAATATGGACATTATATGAGTATCTTGACGAGTAACAGCGAGATAGACAAGACTCCCAACGAGGTGGCAATAGCGTGTGGGATCAGCGAGAGGATCACCATTAGGAGCACGAAGCTGAACGTTGAGCTCCATAGTAGTCACAACCGTGCGCTCATCACCAAGAGCGGCACGAGCAAGAAGATCCTGAATATACTTTTCTTGAGAGATGAAGAAGCCATCAAAGGTCGAAGAAACCTCAATCTCAAGAACATAGCAAAGTGGACCAAGATCGGACATCAGGAACTGTTTGCGGAGGTGGGCCTTAACAAAGGCAATGTACTCAGAGTCATCGCCAGTGATGATCATGTCATCAACATATAAAAGGAGAAGAGTCCGACCATGAGGAGAGGTGTGGACAAACAACAATGGGTCGTGGTCGCTAGGCGAGAAACCAGCGGCAGTCACCACTGAGGCGAAACGCTCAAACCAGGCGCAGGGGCTTGTTTAAGGCCATAGAGGGAGCGTCGAAGGAGGGAGACCATACCATCAGGAACAGAGTACCCTAGTGGTGACAACATATAAACCTCCTCATACAACTCTCCATTGAGAAAAGCGTTCTAAACATCAAACTGAGACACAGACCAATGACAAACAGAAGCTACAACAAGGAGAGTGCGGACAGTGGTCATGTGGGCCACATGAGCGAATGTCTAATCATGGTCATGTCCCTACTCCCGCTAAAAGCCACGAGCCACAAGTCGAGCTTTGTAACGCTCAAGAGAATCATCAGAGCGAGTCTTAATCTTATAGACCCACTTGCACGTAATGGGATGAACACCAGAAGGAGCGGAAACCAGATCCCACATGCTAGTGCGCTCAAGCGTAGCAATCTCCTCGGCTATCGCAAGCTGCCCTTTAGGCTGAGCCATGGCATCCCGATAGGAAGTGGGCTCAGCAACAACAGAAATACCATATCGGTCAGGAGAATAGTGATCATGTGGGGTGCAAGGCCGAACACGGAGGTTATGAACCGGTGGAGACGGGAAAGGAGGCGCTCTGTAAGTCGAAGGCACGTAAGTAGGATCATCCACAACACGAGGACGGCGAGTGTAGTGGAGAGGAAAGGGATAGATGGGGGGACGCGCCAGAGAGGTAGGTGGAGAGGGAGGGGAGGGTGGCGTCAGTCGTGTATCAGGAACGGTGGGACTCGTCGGAGGATGAGGTGGAGGAGGAGGAATAGGAGGCAAAGAGGGGAGATGTGTTAGGAATGATAAGAAAAGATATGTCCTCCACAGAGAAGGTCGAGGATCAAGGACGCGGGTAGTATGGTAGAGACTCATCAAAAGTCACATCACGCGAAATGCGTAGCCGACGACCAACATGATCCCAACATCGATAACCATTGTGCTCATCACTGTATCCAAGAAAGACACACTCAACCGACTGAGTAGTCAATTTGGTGTGTTCACGCGAAGCAAGAAAAATATAGTAGACGCAACAAAATAGATGAAGATCTCAGTAGTCACGAGAACGACTAGAAAGACGTTCCAGAGAAATACCACCCTGCAAGGCAGTCGATGGCTGAATTTTGATGAGATAGGTGGATGCCGAAACAGGCTCAACCCAAAAGTAGGGTGGAGAATGAGGATCTATATTCTCAGAGGGCCAAAAGACAATACATATACATGTGTGGTAAACTACAGGAAACCCCTTATACAATGGAGATATACAAAAAAGGAGACTATACATCTCTAACAAACTAATCATTCGAATTATTTATCCTAGAGTTGGATCCCAGCAAAGGGCAAGTCAGCTAGTATTTTAGGTGGAATTAAGTCATTTAGACTTAAGTTAAAGAATGTGAAAACACATTTGCGGTGGTTCCTAGTTGTGGTGGATGACTTTATGCTGGAATTAGCTGATGTGGCAAAAGATCTACCTTTGCTGATTGGTAGGATTTCAACATCTTGAAATTCTCCTCTGAGAAAAAAAAGGCGTTGAAATCTTACAAAAAGAGCGACATGTTTAATGCAATCATCAATAATTTCAATTTAAAAGAATTGAAGATGTCAGGTGGGCAGTTTACTAGGTCCAATAACCAGAGCATACCTACCCTTAGAAGCTTGACATGATTTTTGTGAAAAGGACTGCCAGCTAGTTTTTCATCTGGCTACTGTTCACAATACATTGATCCTGAATACCATGAAAAAGGAGGGAATTTTGGTTTGAGAAGAGGTGGTTGAAATAACCTGATTTCATGGACAGGGTAAAGAAAGTTCCGAGACAGCGAGTTAAAGCAAAAAAAGACAACTTGGAGGTGATGGAGTAAAGATGAAAAGTATAAAAAAAAGTCCCGAAAGGCTGGGGGATATATTTGAGAGGCCAGGATATCAGAATTATGAAAATGTTATCAACTGAATTTATAGGATTTAGAAGATCTGAAGGAAAAGACAATTCTGGACAGAGAACAATTAATCGGGAAAAGCCAGACACATAAAAAAACTGATGAAAATTTATGAGCATCAAGAACTTTAATTGGCGGTAGAGATCCAATCAGATGTGGCTAGTGACGGGTGCTCATACTACTAAATATTTTCATATAATATCAAATGGTAGGGGAGAAAGAAAGTGATCTTTTTGATTAAGAAACGCCAGGATATTTCAGGGGACAGCAAATCTGCTGCAATATGATAATGCCTTCTGTAAAGACATGTTTGGGTCTGTAGTTGACTTTACTGTTGAACTTAGAAATGATGTGTGGACAGATGGCAAGAAGCTAACTGATGAAGATAGATGGGAATTGAATAAACCATTCACTGAAGAGGAAACAAAAAGTGTGACTAGTCAAATAGAGAAGAACAATGCAGCTGGTCCAGATGGGATTCCTGATGAATTTTATCAAACCAGTTAATATGATGTCATGAACTTGTTTTGGGTTGTCTGCAATGACAAGTTTGATTTGTTCATAATTAATTATGTTGTGATTACATTGATACCAAAAGGAGACAATGCATATATAATTCCGAAATACACATCCCAAATGTTTGTTGCAGGTTCTCTTCAATATTTTACAAAAGCCATGACCATTTGGGTTGAACCAATTATGCAAAAACTCATCAACAATCGTCAGAATGCTCATCAAAGGAAGGACTAACATGGAGAGGTTTTTTATGTTGTGTTGAATTCAATCTCGGAGATTCTAAAGTGAAAAGGAGAATATTGATTTCGATAAGGCTTATGACAAGGTACTAAGGTAGTGATATTTTGTTTGACTGTGTCACGAAAAAGATTTTTTGTCAGAAGTGACAGACTTGGCTAAAGAGTGTGGTGATGAATGGTACCTGAGTGTAAAGATAAATGATGTCAAAGGGCCTAATTTTGTCAGTTTTAAAGGTGTGCGTACTTGGACTGGTACTCCAGGGAGAAACCCTTGGTTTGAATTTCATCGGTCATAACTCGCAATGGCCGTAGTTTCAACATCGTTACCTTGCTAAAGGTATTGCATAGAATTTGCTCAATTCTGCTATTGGACCGAAACTCATTATCTAATGTTCTACTGGATTTGGTGACGGTAACATCTGTGTAAGCCGTTGCATCTGGAGAACCTTCTCGCGACCCATGTGTTGTTTGCACTAAAAAAAAATAGCACACTACAGCGTGTTGAGAATTGTCTCGCTAAATTATCTGTTATAGCGATATATCACGTTAATAGCGTGTTTTAAGGCCGGCGCTATTTTGTTATATTGTGGGTTTTTTTCTTCTTTTGGGCAGTGGGTAATGTCGTTGGTTAGTGCGTCTTAGATTTTTTTTAATAACTAGCTAGGTGGCCCGCGCAATTGCGCGGCTCGAAATGAGATTGTTTGTATTTTGATATCTAATGATTATCTATCTTCTTGACGCCATTGTTTGAAATAAATAGAGAGAAATATGAATCATAATTATATAAAAAAAAGATTACGATACTCGTTTTGTAGAGCTTCGTTACTTCTTACATCTTTTCATGCGGTGATAAAACTGTGAATGTTATAACTAAAAAACCTAAGTAACTTAAGTGTTTATTCCTTCATGTTTTATTATGTTGCGAATGACTGTAACATTTAACTTGTATCTTTTGTCAAACTCCAGCAATCAACCATGTCATCACTCATTGTGTAATTTTTCCATGTCTAGAAATATTAACAAAGATCGGTGTTATACAATCTAGAATCATTAGCGTTGATCCCTACTGGTCAAACATGTCAATTATAATATCTCCGGTAGAATTTGATTTTATGTATTCTTAATGACAGTAAGGACAAAAACCAAGGTGATTTATTTAAGGTTATGGAGAAAACGATCCATATGGATAAATAAATTGACAAATCAATTAAAAATAATTTGCCACCGCGATGTAGTAGGTAGGTGTTTATTCTGCTTACATAATCATATTCTACCAAAATGAAAAAACTAGAATTCTTAGCCTATATTTTCACTATTAATCATGTGATCTTAGTCGGGCGTCATCTGTTTGAAAGATTTGTCCAAAGTGTCTTTTTTCCTAGCACAAATTTACGAAAAGCATTAGCACTTCTATTTGAATTTCTTAATCGTGTAAAATTTGTGCAGCCGTAAAGGTTAATAATACAATCTTTTAAACCATAATAAATGTTGTAGCTGCTCCATTGTCCAGCACATATTTTTAAAAATATAATAATCATTGCGGGATATTTTTGGGAAATGGAGTACTTCTCATGATTATTTTATCATAAAAGTCTCAATATCCCACATCCTTTCCCATTTTTATGGAAGAGCCCATTACCAATAATTATTGTTTAACTAAAATTTGTTGCTTTGAGCAAACAGAAAAATGGCAAGAATCAGATGCTACCTGGCATCTGCCCAACAGATTTTAGTAAAATTCTATTGTCATGTATTCCACAAACAATTATCTAAAAATGATCTGTAAACTGCAAAAGTGAAAAATAAATGAAGTATATAAAAAAGGATGTAGTGTTTTACATGAACGGTGGAAGTCACCTTAGTTTTATTTCGTGCATAGAAACCAAAAAAAAAAACCTAGAAAACTGATGGAAATAAATAATAGGTGCATAAGGATAAATATTACATTGTACAATACACTGTTGACCAAGGATCCCCGGCCAAGAAAGTAATTTAGAGCATCCTGCAACATAGCATAAAACACTGAACTTTTAGTAATATAAATCTCACTATTATTTCAGTTCCCGTATAGCAATTTGCATCCCTCTTACGTTTAGACTGCATTCCCATCCATTTGTGCAAGTACATGTCTACTCAGCTCAAAGCAAAGCAAGTTGATGACAGCAACCGAGTTACTATTAGTCCAGTTTTCAGTGCAGAGTTGGCGATTAGTAGAAAAAAATCAAAAGAAGAATACCTAACGAAGGAGAATGGAGATATCGACCAAGTATGCGTAGTTGGCTGCTGCTCAACGCCAGGTTGCTGTCGCTGACTGCTGGACAGACTCAGATAGTCTCCTCCTTGCTACAATACTTAGCTCCACACTTATGAAAGGTGAGAGGATTACTTCGAGGATCTGCTTTGAAGTGTCATCCTAGAAAATAATGAATATATTTATTATTTCCAATTCTTGCGACGAACTGGGCAACATAACATGACCGTGAAACAATTCCAACTCAAACGGATAGATCGTAGCACTTACATCGAATATCAAATGCAATGCGAACATCCGTAATATGACCGGTTACCTTGGACATATCTTGTACCGCGCTTCATGGCCAGCTCACCATGACACCTTTGTGAAAAAAAAATCTTTTTTACCAAGTGCCCAAGATACATCGGAACTAACTCTTAGTTAAGCAAAAGGGCTTATTATTTTTCCGCTATGCTCCATTTAGTCCTTGTATGGATGCATAGATCTTACCATCTTACCTTGACTCCATCCTTGCATCATGCATACAACATTCAGGTCGTGGAAATTAATGCAATGTGTCTTATGTTGGGCATGCCATTGATTAGAATCTATACTACTATTAAAAGAGCAAACATGTTGGGATACTTTTAATCTTGTTCGTTTAATTTTTTATCAACGATCCAGATTATCCAGATGTCAAGTAGCAAACACTTTTGATATTGTCCGTTCAATTTTAGATCAATGATCTACGTTGATCGGAACCAACGGTATGGAAAAGGAAACGCAAGCGAGCAGCCCTGCTCGGCCACGATCGGACAAAGGCCACGATCGGCCAGGAAAAAAAAATAATAAGGCCACGATCGGCCGGACCATCTGATCTGTAGTGTGGAGTCCTGCTTTTTCTCAAGACCACGGCCGGACTCAAAGGCGGCAAGCTCATTGTGAACCCGGCGCCCTCCTCGCCAAGCCTCCGCCCTGGCGTTCCGACACAGGGAGCCTGCCCGCCGCCACCGCCGCGCCAGGTCGCCGCCAAGCACACACACGAGGACGCCGGCCAGCGCGTCGCCACCCAGGAGCCCAGCATGCACGTACCACGCCAGGCCAATCCCCAGCTCGATGATAGGTTCCCGACCCCCGCGGTGCAGCAATGCCAAATCCCTACGCACTGGGACTTCACGCATCAACCGAAGGTGAATTGCTGAGATTTTTGTTTTCTGAATTTATTCTGTACGCATGCTGGAACAACCAATTTTGTGAATTCTGTCCTCTAAGACAATATCGTCCCAAATGTTGTACTCCCTCCATTCCCTTGAAACAAGGCGCATATTTTTTTTCGATTTCTCCCACAAGAACATATTATTGCATGCATTGAGATGGTTGTTCCCGTGCTTGGCTGTTCCAACTAGCCAAATTCCTTTGCTGGAAAAAAACTAAACCAGATTTTATTCATGTCAACGCTATTTTGTTCTTTTAATATGTAAATCAAACTAGGCTAACTGCTTTTGTAATATTATAATGGGAAAAAATAAAAACTATATACATGGTCTGATTATTTCACGTTATTTTGTTATTTTAATTTGAAAAATCATTAGGCTTTTTATGTGTACTTCACATGTGTTTCACAAGAGAAAAAAAAGAAATAAATTACATCAACAATCGTGAAAAACAACAAAACAATGGAGTATTTCACTGGAGATATTTGGTGCAAATTCAAATTTGTGTCAAGAAACCTTTTAACTAGCTTGGTAAAATAATTAATGAAACAATTATGACATGTTTATATTATAATAAATAATGCGACGTGCGTTGCACGTGCACGTTCACTAGTATAGAAGAAAGTCTTCATTATCTTAGGCCGTAAGCATGTTTCTAGCATAGATGCATGGCAAGCAGAAGTGGCACCAAAAATTGTATGATCTCTATTCAAAAAGATTGTTAGTAGTTGTATTTCAGCCATATAATCACAGTAGAAAATCTGCTTGACTTGCTTTGTCTCAGAAATTCTTATATGGCAGCCTAATGAAAGCCTTTACATGGGTGACACCTGGAACTACCATGAATAAAAAGTTAGCACACATCTAGCTTTTGCACTGAAAGCAGGTAACCCCAACGATTAGGACCGGTCTTAGAGATGAATAAATATAAGTAGAAATTACCTGGGACAGTGAACTCAAGACAAAGTAATTTGCTTGCTGAGTAGGTGAAAGAACGACCTTCCACGAAACTGAACGTTGCCACCTACCGTCCTTTGTTTCTTCACTCAACGACCTCAGAGAAGACGGCAGCCATCGAATATGCCCCAAACTGCTGTCAGTCACGTTAAACACCACCTCATCCACTTCAAACATGTGTAGGCTCGAGAACAATAGTAGATGTGGGGAGCTTACAGGCAGTTGCTTTGCTCACATAATTCGTCTTCTATGTTGAGGTGATGTGTTCCTTTCATTGCCTAGAGAACTCTCGAGCAGTCAAATTTTTTTCATCAAGACGGATGAGTTAGTCGGAGGCCAATCGGTGGTGGTCACCATGATCAAAGCATTGTGTTTGTACCTGATTGGAACACTACAACATACAAAATTATTAATAAGTGTAATGGCATCTTAGGGGAGTGATTTTAATATCTAAGAACATGCTCAATTTACACTTTCCAAATTGACAGAACAGAATGCTTACATTTGCACCCCCAGAACACAACAATGTAGAAAACCGGCCGACAAAAATAAATAATAGGTATTTGCATCTATATATAAATTCATTTGCATAAGGATGCACATTCGTACGGGCAACAAAAGGGTACCAGAACATGGTCTTTGCCAATTTCTATTGAAACCGATAGATTCTAGAACCACAAATGTAAACATTCATGTTAAAGAAAGATCATTCTATTTCACGTAGGCTCCAGTCTACCATCTCGCCGGAGTCTGCAGCTTTAGATATCAGATTTGCTGCCCCAGTGCAACTAATGGTGAACAATTGCTTATCCATCCTTGCATGCGAACAATTGGACTACTAATTCGTTCCTTCGTGTAAGTACTTCAGTTCATATGCATACACATATGGCCCTAGCTGCTATAATGTTTCACGATAAAAAATTATATGTACTTTACAAATAAACAGAGTTCATATCAGAATTACAAACCTCAACATAGACACGCAGCTTGTACTGATTTCCTAGTCAGTTAAAGTGGACTGAGTCAGATCGTGCCCTGGCCAACAAATAACCATAGTGCATATCAGAATTACATACCTCAACATCGACATGCACGTTATCCTGATTTCTGAGCCAGTTAAAATGGACTGATGCAGATCGTGCCCTGGACGACGTTGCGGCATGGCATGAGGAACTACGCTTCCGGCAACACGACATCGAGCAGGGTCTTTGAACATCCATCACACGATGACTCCACGGCCATGAACGCCGGCGGTACTGCTTTGTGGTGCGTCTCGCGGCGGCCGGCCGCCGGCAGGTTTTTGGTGTTTGTTAACCGTGATGTAGCAACTTTGATCAAACGCGTACGTGTGTGGCTGATGGGCCACTGGTTGTATCAGCGACGCTGGTTTCAGCTTCTCGGTGCAAGTCATATCCCCAGTCTGATCTGGCTGCTACAATGGCGCCTGGCGCCACCGCGTACTCAACTATCCGTGGACAGAGCCGATGGCTGGGAAAAACAATTTGGAGAATAGATCTGGAGCAATTATGGCAAAAATTCATAGGAGGGCAGCTAATGAACATGACCTCCGAACAGCCACACAAAAAAGCGGCGGCGCTGCCCTAGGAGACGCATGGACGATGTATGACAGCAATAGGCATGTTGATTCCCAGCTCACGCGCCGGCGCAATGGCCGCGTCCTTGGCCGAGGGACGGCAGATTCGTATACAGTCGATTGATTGCTACCGGAGTTTTTTTTTTTTGACTTGGCAGCCGGTGTTCGTTCTTAAATATGGGACGGAGAGTCCTGGTATCGAACGATTAGGGCATGTACAATGCTAGGGAAGGCAAGCCTTCTCTTAGCCATCCACATCATTTAGAGAAGGCAAAAGATATAAGTTATACAATGCATTATCTCTTATTGTCATCCGTAACAATTAATGAGAATTAATTACGTTTAGTGAGAAATTATGTTGCTAAGGGAAGACATATGATACAATGGAGAAAATAGCCTTCTCTTATTTCGTAAGAGATTATCTCTTAGCTAAGGGAAGACAGCCTCCTCTTCCTTCATTCTCTCTCCTCCAACTAGATAAATATCCTACGTGTCAACTCGAAGAGAAGGCTGACGTCACCCCATTGTACATGCCCTTAGGCTGCGCGCACCCGCCGGGGCTTAGTCCATCGAATCATCTTAACCGCTAAAAAAATCTTAACTTTGAACAGATTAATCTTCACCGTCAATTGTTTGTTCTCTTAATAATATAATAGATAGATTTGGGTGTGTGTCGATGTATCCGATATATGTTTGATATTAATATATTATACTCCCTCTGATCCGTAATGGTTGACGTGAGTAGTGAAGAGATTTGTACTAACTTAGTTTCGTTCCCACGACAACCAATTCCAACGGGAGGTAGTACCATTTATCAAACAAGTAGCACGTGTACAGTTATTTGACACAATAAAATACGGTACGGGGAAACTCCTACTGTACGGTAAAGAAATGGTTGGAACTTGATACTCACGGCAACCTTTTCCGGTGTAACCAATCCACGCTAAAGCGACCAGGCTACCGGCGGCTGCTTTCAGATGGTTGGCATGGTTCGATCTCGTCCCCTCCGCCAACGTGTTCGCCTCCAACACTGTTTCATTCAGAGGCCCATGAACACAGCCATGGACTCCACGGTCGGCTTCTACAAAAATCCTCAAACACGCACACAAGTAGTATGATCAGACGATAGATCGATCCAAAATCCTGGTTATTGGTAATTTGATATCATCTGTTTATGCTTGAATGTGGATTCGCGACTGAAAGGCTGAAACGAAGAAGATCAGTCTCACCTGAGTCTGCTTGGTCCTGACAAGAAGGTCCTTGACAGAGTATGCATCTGGGCGACTCGGACCCCGCGTCGCTCCGCTCTGGGGCGACTCGGGAGGCGACGAACCCTAGCCGTCCTCGTCCTCGTCCCCCTCCCCAACCCTCCTCTGCCTCGCCGCCGCCAGAGGCGCCCGCTGGAAAACCAGTGCGCGGCTGCCAAGGAAGGTGGCGGCGAGGATCTCGCTGCTTTGCCCCGCGCGCAAAGAGTTCCGGTGTCGGCGACGGCGGTCGCGGGCGGTGTTGCGGCGTGGCCCTGGCGGCGGGGGACGCCGTGTGGTGCTGCTGGTCCTCCTCCTCGGTCGCGCGAGCGACGAGGTGGCGGTGGAAGATGGTCGTGGCGGGGGCTGCTTCGTCGACCTCCGGTCCCAGATCTGAAGACGGCGGCCCTCGATCTGCGCGGCTCCGCACCCCGCTGACCAAGATCTTGGCGTCTCGTCGCCGGATCTGGTCCCTAGCGGTGGTGGGCGAGCTGGGAGCTCTGGACCGGGAGAAATCCCTGGCCGACAGTGGCGGCCAAGACATCGACGACGTCCTGACGCCGTTCCCCTTCATGAAG
The DNA here is from genome assembly GCA_947311845.1 of Poa pratensis. Taxonomy (NCBI): domain Eukaryota; kingdom Viridiplantae; phylum Streptophyta; class Magnoliopsida; order Poales; family Poaceae; genus Poa; species Poa pratensis. The sequence goes on along the minus strand of CAMZMU010000044.1, from coordinate 5,667,287 downwards.
GCGATGACGAGGTTCATCTCCCTCTCTCCCCTTCCCTTGTACCCGGGTGAAAACCCCAAATCTCTGTGATTGGGCAGCGGTGGCGCTCCGGCGTCGCTCCCCTCCTTGGAGGCGCTGCTTTGGGGGTTCGGGAAGGTGGAGCTGCGTATGGTATGTGGGCTGCCTGTGGCGGCGGTCCTGCTCTGGTGATGTGGGTGTGTTGAGTTGAAGCTCCCCCAAAGATAGCTGCTTGCCGGCGGGTCGGCGCCCTCAGGCCTGGGCGAGAGGGGATAGGGTTCCCCTCTCTGGCAACATCGTCAATTGCGGCCCTGCACGGCTATCACGTCGCTTCCTTTTGCCGTGTCTTCGTTCGGTGTCCTCTTCCTGTAGCTTGCCTCTGGCTGGGTGGCCGGAGCTGTGGCTGGCGGGGATGTTTGCTCTGAGTTGCCCACGTGCAGTGGTGCTCGTGCCTTGCCGTTGCTCTGTGGCCCGTCATTTGTGTTCATGCGTGCTCTAGGGTGAGCTGCTCTTCCTCTCGACGGTACGGCGCCCTTCGAGCCAGGGCGAGAAGGCAGGGGCCTTCTTCGAAGGTGGAGGCGGATGACTCGACGTGACGGCGTGCCAACAGGCGTCGATGGCGTGATCTATCTGGTGGTGTGCCTCGCGGCGTCCCCTATCCTTGCTCTGTCTAAGCGGTCAGAAGTCGGCATCGACACTCAAGCTGTTCTTCTTTGTGTATTTTGTGTTTGCTTAGTGTGTGTTGCCTATAAGCTGCTCTTGCAGCATTGTATACTTGCCGTATCTGGCTTTATTAATTTAAAATTGGGCACTTTGTGCCTTTTTTCTAAAAAACAAGAAGGTCCTTCCCTACCAAAAAGGCCTTCTCCAGCACATTGGTCACCTCGGCGACCTCCGCCCCGATCTTTCCAGCAGCCGCGGACACCCTCCCGACGGCGTCAGTGACGAGCTCTTCGAACGCCAAAATCGCCGGGTCCTAGGCTGACGCATGGTCGTCGTGCGGCACGGCCGACGGCTGGGCCCTGGCATTGATAGCTTCCAGCCGGGAGACCGCGGCCTCCAGCCTTCCTACTAGGGCTTCCTCCATGGCGTACGTGCGTGGGGAATCTCTAGGGACGGGGTAGCGGAAGGATGGACATTGGCGAGAGGAACGAGGTTAGCCGTTAGCGACAGGTGAAAAATAGACGAGTAATGTCGTCAGGCTGGTCCTTTGGCGGAGGGAATGGCGGAAGCTGATCCGGGCGGAGCCGCGAGAACGGCGCAGCAGGTGGACATCTGGGGGTACGTGAGACGGCGCAACCGCGCAAAGGGTGGGAATCCGACTTTTTTTTCTTTTTCAGAAACACCATTGTTAAACCTAGGTTTGAACTCTAATGACTTAGGAGTAAAACCACCCAGAGTTCAACATTTTGTTTAAAGTTTTTCTTTCGCTTGTGGCCGAGATTCGCAAATTTCGATAAATTCACGAAATTTCAAAGAAAAAATCAAATATGTCAGCCAGATTTAAATTCTGACGCTTAAAATAATTTAGCAAAATAAAAGAAAACATAAATATTCGAAATCAGAACCATGCAGACCATTGACGTGACTCTATACCAACAGACTAAAGCCATATTTGTGGTAGATAATTGATTGTTGTTCGTTATAACCATTCTTATTGAATTTATACAAATCTAGACGAAACTATTGGCCGATATTAGCTTTTCTCGCCTCGTTCGGAGAATCGTTAATTTCTCGAATTTTAACCGAAATTTCAGTCAAAATTGTAGTCCCCTCCTAAGCATCGAGCCACAGTTTGGTTTGCGCTTTAAAAAAAAACAAATTAACATAAGTTCGCCTTGTTATTGTAGTCCACCTCCTTAAACGCCCCATTTTCAAAGAAATATCCTAGTGGCATTGCGCAAATACGCCAATAAATTCGTAATGTGTCTATCTATTATATAATTAAAACACAGGACAAACAACGGTCAAGATTAATCTATTTCACGTTAGAGCATATCAAAGGTGGAGATTAACCACCTAGATTTCACGTCGGAAGGAAATAGATAGCCCGCAGGCACACGTACACTAGGTCGATTCATATATTTTTTCTTTTGACAACTGATCGATTCATATCCAGTTTGCATCGAGACATGGACTCTGCAGTTTGCATGAGACATGGACTCTGTGCTTCATCGTATTGCCAGACCTGTTCAAGTTTAATCTGATAGAAAACCACGCAGGATCAAAACTGATTACGAGGGCAACACGATTTTCTCTCGCCGGAGAGCATCGGGCGCCAGAGATCATTATCGCGTGCGGCGTGTACCTCGGCGAAGCGGCGGCGAGACCTGTGCGGACGTACAACGACGACTCCGCTATCAAAAAGAAGGACCCTCTTGCGCCGCGAACTGGTCGGCATGGCCGCGCTATGCAAGGCTGGGCAGCGATGAGGCGCGGCAACAAGCTGCGCCGCCAGGGGCCCACCCAGGCGCGGTCTGTGCGTAAGCCTCCGACAAGGTACAGGATACAGGAGGAGACGACAGCCACGACCAGCGCGCTGGTGAATCGTGGAAGACCACCGCGATTGCAGAGCTCTTGATGCGACATCGCCATACCTGGCCGGCCTTCGTACTCGAGGAACTCGGCGCCATGGCAGTAGTGCAATGCATGGTTTGAGGTAGACGGAAAGGTCGACATCCGCGGAGGTCCACCGGCTCTCAGCATATTATGGACGGATACATTGCACGCACAATCAACCAGAGGCTCAGTTTGAAGGAACAAAAAATCTGAGATCCTATTAAGAGGTGCCGATTGGTTCGATGCAAGATGCAGGGATTTATTCTGTTCTGAGGTAACAAGTTGTACAAATTTCCATCCGACGATATGCATGGTCAACCACCGCGATTGCGGAGCTCTTGATGCGACATCGCCATACCTGGCCGGCCTTCGTACTCGAGGAACTCGGCGCCATAGCAGTAGTGCAATGCATGGTTTGAGGTAGATGGAAAGGTCGACATCCGCGGAGGTCCGCCGGCTCTCAGCATTATGGACGGATACATTGCACGCACAATCAATCAGAGGCTCAGTTTGAAGGAACAAAAAATCTGAAATCGTATTAAGAGGTGCCGATTGGTTTGACGCAAGATGCAGAGATTTATTCTGTTCTGAGGTAACAAGTTGTACAAATTTCCATCCGACGATATGCATGGTCATATTATGGCGCCCGTTCGTGAGAATAATTACAATTGTAATTTGTTCTCTTTTTTTTTTGCAGGGATTGATACGCGTTCAAACTTGCCGGCAGATTACATGAATCCTGATGCTTCGTCTAGATCAACCCTCGGCAAACGATTTCAGGAATCGCTCTGCAAACTGTGTATGACGACGACGGAGTCATCCTACCGGCAGAAGCACGCATCACATGATATGCAACTCAATAACTGCAGTCGTCGAGTGAATCTTCAAAACGGCAGTGTTCCATTAACGCCTTTGTATAGTCTCCGATGAGTTTCCGCCGACGACAGCAAGGTTTCTGAGTCTACGGCAAGGTCTACGAGCAGACTGACATGGTGATATCCATCCGGCTGGAGGCGATGGCAACTTCAGACGGCAGAAGTATGACGACCGTAAAAGCTCCAATTGTTTTCTGATCCATCGGAAATATCATTCGACCTGACCGCTCAATCCATCAAGTATACCCGTCCAGTACAATCCAGAAATTATTAGCATGTGCATTGTGCAGGTAGACTATTTGACAAAGATTAGATCACACAAGAGCTTGGATCCAACGTAAGGAAAAAGAGTAGACTTCCGAGTAAGAAGTCCGTCCCATGTGGTAGTTAAGGATGAAAAAGCACAATGGCTGACCGAGCATTACATACAGCCTACCTATAAGGATAGAAAATAAGAAGACACTTAGAGGAGGACAAGCTCGATGCGACTACGAGAGGCTTCAAAACAAACCAATGGTACAGCGGACGGACATGTGAAGGCGAGGACGGCGACCCCACGACAGCAAACAAGGCTGCATGAAAGGATTTGGTAACCTTGCACGTTTTGCATGAGATCTGATTTTTTTATTATCTATACGTCCAATATATCATGTCGACCAATTCAAATGATTTTTCGGCTCTCCTTAAGAGTAACATGATGTGCATGCATTGTGCATCCGTGTGGCGATTTTATGAAATTATAAGAAATATATGAAAGAGTTTAGTCTGTCCATGTGTCGTATGGAGAATTAGTTTAAATGTGTATTCTCAAAGAAACGGGAGTTACAATATGTTTTTTACTTTATCATTCTAAATATTTATTATTAGTAGTCAAAGTGTTTTAAACAAGTTTGTTTGCAAGCGCGCTTCTTAACACATGCTCTTATGCTCCATTGTCGATATTACTACCAAATTGATTTCAATCATACGCCATAGAAAGTTTAGAGATACCCGAAAGTTTGAAGTAAGCTGAAGTCCAAATTAATTGTTATATGGAAATTAATATCATGGAATTAATAAGTTATTACAAAGCTTTACTCTGGAATTTCCCAATGGACAGCACACACGTTTAAAAAAAATATACATTTGCACAACATTTGATCAATAAATTAATGTGGGTTATTCGTAGCAAAAATTGTACCATTTTAAACTTCTTTTGATTATGAATCTGATGGTATCACCTTTGTATCGGACTATGTTTTAAACTTCTTTTGCGAAGACGTGCACTAATTCTTTGAGGAGGTAGCATAGTTTTGCATTGCAAGAACCCCACAATGACTTCTGTTTAATGTAGACACATAGAAAGATCATTACCAACGAGGTAGTACATATGCTCGAATGATTTTTGACTAAGTCCAAAATCATTTTCTAAATTACAAATGATATAAAATTTAAAATACACGATGAATTAAATAAAATTACCATTTTGGTGTGGGGGCAAATTGGTGGTCGAGAAACACTGCAAATAATTTTTCCATGGTTATCTTTGTGATAGTTTTCAATTATATTAAACATGTACGTAACGAGTTACCAATATTTGAACGCTAATGCAAAATTCACACAATAATAAATCTAGCCGCGCGAATGCGCGGGCCACCCAGCTAGTTTTCATTAAAAATGGTGTGTGTTATCAGGGAAACTTTATTAATCAATGTATTTAGTTAAAAAATCTATGGTACTTTTTCTAGATGGATCTAGCTCGTTCTTTAGTGTTGTCTTTTAAATTTTCCATTAAGTACTTGTTTGTTTCTAGTGTATTAGGAGTGTATTTTAGGAGATTGGAGGAGATTATCCTGGGTTGTGGCTGTTTTCCGGCTAGACCAGAGCCCGCAAAGACGGTCCGGCCCGTAAAGCGATTACGGGCGCCCGTGAATCTCACTCGTCAGCCTTTATATTTGCCGATCGAGGGGTCATTCCCAGTTTGCAACCATTGTTTTTCCACCGCCACCGACGAGCAATCCGCTGAGCTCTCTGCCGCCTCCGACGAGCGATTCAGCACCCACCGCTGCTGATCCGGCACCCGCGACGCACGATGTCGCCGAGGAGGAAGCCCGCCGTGCTCCGGGGCGGCGACAGGTTCGGCGGCGACTTCTCTGACGCCGCGCACGCGAGGTTCATCCGCTCTGACGCGGCGAGGAAGCGGAGCGCGCGGCAGTGGAGCAACCTCAACATGGCGGTGCAGCTCGTCCGCCGGCGCGAGCAGCTCGTCCACGGTGGAGATGCGCGCGTGGAGGGAGAGCACGCCGCCGCCTTCGGCACCTCCCTCGCGCGGGAGGACTTCGTTCCCGACGACGCCATCGAGGATGCCGTGGCGGTCGTGCTGCTGCACTCCAAGCGGGAGGCGGAGGAGCGCGCCGCGCAGCTCGAGCGCGACGAGGCGATCGACGCATCCTTGCGCTAGGGGCTCGAGCAGGCTCACGCCGCCGCGGAGAAGATGGCGGAGTGGCAGAGGGAGGCGGAGATGGTCATCGACCTCGTCTCCTCCGACGAGGAGTGAAGCTCCTCCGCCACTGCGTCGCCGCCGCGCCCGCGGCTCCGGTGAGCCAGATTTTGCGTTTAGGGTTAGGTCGGCGGCGATCAGAGTAGTTTAGATTAGTCTCAGAGTAGTTTTTGTGTAAAATGTTGAGGAGCAATCATCTGTATGCGAAGAATCGATGATGAACTCGTCGTTTGTTCCCGCGAAATCTAAATTTATCTAAATTTGCAGTTCTAGATACGGTAATTTCTATTTCGCGCCACGCGTTTTTGTGAGCAGAAACGCCTAAAACGCGAACCGTAAACCGCGCTTAAGGTTTCCCAGTTTACGGTTTCTGCTAGAGATGCTCTTAGCACGTGTTGGTCCCACTTTAATCTAGGAAGAAATTGCAGCCACTTGGGGGAAGATGTGTTCTTCATCAGCCAAATGTATTTCACATAGAACTAAAAATTGGTTCCGAGGAGAAATGGGCAAGTATGGTATGATTTTTTTTTAAACGGTTCTATTGTCTTGTTAAAAAGTGTATGGACTGCACTTTGTTACATTGTTTCAGTTGTTATTATGCACTATAGATAGATGTCTTTGTATTCCATAGGAGAATAGTTTGAACAAACAAGAATTAGCGAAGTAGGGGCATCATTTCTCCTCTTCCCTTTCTCTCTCCTGGTATAGTATCCTGGGAGTCTCTTGCACCGATTCGGCTCGATCCGAAGCTACTCTCTCCGGCACTGCTAGCCAGAGATGGTGGAGGGGAAACGCTGGAGGAAGTAGTGTACATAGTAGGCTTAGATCTAGTCCCGTCGTGGCGTAGAGGACCAGGACACCGGGTGTCAGGGATATAAACCCTGGATACCCAAGGATCTGAAAAAACATCGGCCAGCTGGATTGCCAGCCAGCCTTCAAGACTTATCCGGCTAGGCCATCCGCCAGCCGGCCACATGAAGCTTGCCACCTAGGCCATCCGCCAGCTAGCCACACCGAGCAAGCCGGCTGGACCATCCGCCAGCCGGCCCACGCATCTGGACACGACAAGAGCTACAGGACAAGACCTGCAGGGGCGTGGTACCTTGCTGTGTCCCGGAAGGCAATGATGATGATTTAGTCAGCGGCCGTACTCGGCCGCCCATGCTGATGATGACCAAGGACCCGGGCTACCCGCTGACCAGTACGGGGGCAATCCTGAGCAGTCCCATCACCACTGTTTAGGGGTGTCAGCCGGCCTGACCCTATGGAAGTTGACTACTCAAGCGGACCCTACTGGGTCCACCCGGATTAGACTTCACACTGTAAACCGGCCTCCCACCCTCTATATAAGGGGGGTCGGGTGCCTCACTAGAGAGGACCCTGCTTCTTCTACCTCACACCATACGCACCGAGACCATCATACAGCTCAAGGAGCATCATTGTAGTTCTCTTGCTCATATATACGAGTCCGTGGAGGAGTAGGGGTGTTACCTCCACATGAGGGCTCTGAACCTGGGTATGTCTTGGTGATCCCGCTAGCGGGCACCGTCGTTCGTAACCTTGAAGTTGAAGGAGATATGCCCTAGAGGCAAATAAATATTAAGTATTTATCGCATTATCTCATTAAGTTTATAATAAGTTTTATACCATGCTATAACTGTATTAATCAGAATTATTAATACACGTGTGGTATGTAAACAAACCAGAGTCCCTAGTTAGCCTCTATATATAAACTAGTTCATTAGTCAACTGATGATCGAGAATTCCCGATCATGGATATTTATATAGTTGACGATGAGGTCATTTTATTAGTGGAATAAAATGATGGACATACCCACCAAAGTATTGCATAAGGATCGTGTCACATGGTTCATTGATGCATTAGGAAAGTAATATGGTAGCTTATTCCTCAGATCGTGAGATCGTATTAATTGCTGCCTCCGGAGGGTACTTTGAGTGCATCAATCGTCGGTCCATAAATGGGTGACTAAAAGGGTGTATCTTGGGTATTCCAAAAGGGTACGTTGAGGCGTATGGATCAAGAGCGGGATTTGTTCGTCCGTGTGATGAAAAGATACTCTCGGCCCACTCGGTGAGATTACATCTATAAAGCTGCGTGGTGTATGACTCGGTCATGATTTAATATCACAGAACGAGTTAAGTAGCCCTTGTCGGTAACGAGATAAAACAAATCATAGGATGTTCACGATCATATCTCGGACAAGGGTAGTATCGAAGGAACAAAAGGAATGAATATCATGTTTATGGTTCAACGACGATATTCGTGGAATGCACAGGGACCGTCATAGCCATCCAGGTCTCCCTGACGGTCATTGGCGAGCGAGGGGCTCGACCATGTCTGGAGTATTCTGAACCGTAGGGTAACACACTTAAGGTCTTGACGGCGCTTGTAGATCGTTTTGGAATTATCGGAATAATAGAAATAGAGAGAGAAAATGAACCGGAAAGGTTTCGGTGGAATCGGAAGGGTTCCGGGGAAGACCGAAGGAAGTTCGGAGTGGTCCGGAAGTTGTTACAGAGTCACGGGAGATTAAATAATATGAAAATATATTAATTAATGAATTATATATATTTAATATTAATTTAATATTAAATAAAAGGGAAAATTGGGGCAGCCCACCTAAATGGGCCAAACCTTGGAGGGTTGGCCCATGTGGGGGCCGAACCACCCAAAGGGGATGGTGCGGCTGGGCCACATGGGGCCCATGGCCACCACGGCTGCCCAAGGGCTAGCCGCACCACCCCCTCCTCCCTTTTGTTTAGTCCCACATGGGGGAGCTAAGGAGAGGTGCAACCGCTCTCCCCTAATAAATAGAGAGGCATATTAATTGGATTAAAAGACACAGAAAATACAATTAATTTTGTATGCCGGCCGAGGTGCTCCCTCCGCCCGCCTCCTCTCCCTCTCTCCACCTCCCGTAGTGTGTGGTCCCTTGAAGGACTACGCGCGCGTGAGAAATCTATACCGCAGTACGCCGTCGTGCTGCGGGATTCCACCCAAAAGTTCTGCTTCCGCTATCTCGGCTGAATCGGAGAGCCCGGGAGTCGTCGTCAAGCTCCGTACGTGTGCGAGTACTCAGAGGAGCCACACTTGAGGTGTCGGGGCGTCATCGCCGCGCCGTCTTCGTCTTCGTCGCGCCAAGTTCTTCGCGACCTCTTCCTGTTTTCTGCTGTTTTTGTATTCCAGAAAAGCTGTTCTGGAAATATTCTCGGAATTGGACGAAAATCAACGGAGGTCCCTATTACACCGACACGTACACGGAGTCCAAAGGGGAGATGGAGGAGCGCCAGGAGGCGGCCACACAAGGGCTCAGCGCGGCCCCACCTCCTGCCGCGCCGAGGGTGCGTGTGGGCCCCTCGGGTGCCCTTAAGCGCCGCCCTTTCGCCTATTTATTCCCCCCGACGCGAAAAGCCTAAATACCAGAGTCATATTCCACGAAAAGTTCCAGAGCTCCGCCGCCATCGAAACCTAGTTTCGGGGGTCAGAAGATCTCGTTCCGGCACCCTGCCGGGACGGGGATTGACCCCCGGAGCCTTCTCCATCGACGCCACCGCCTCCATCATGCTCCTGAGTAGTTCCCCCATGGACTATGGGTTCTAGCAGTAGCTAGTTGGTACTCTCTCTCCCATGTACTTCAATACAATGATCTTATGAGCTGCCTTACATGATTGAGATCCATATGATGTAATCGGTGTTGTGTTTGTTGGGATCCGATGAATTGTTACATTATGATCAGTCTATTCATTAAAGTTTGTGAGTTATTGTTGCTGCAATCTTGTTGTGTTTAATGCTTGTCACTAGTGCACGAGTGGCGTGATCTTAGATTTAAGCTCTATAATTGTTGCTTAGATTGTATCTACAAGTTGTATGCACATGTCTTTGTCCGGAACCCGAGGCCCCGGAGTGACAGCAACTGGGATAACCGGAGGGGATGGTTTTGATATGAGGATCACATGTTTTCACCAAGTGTTAATGCTTTACTCCGGTGCTCTATTAAAAGGAGTACCTTAATTACCAGTAGTTTCCCTTGAGGCCCCGCTGCAAACGGGCTGGTAGGACAAAAGATGTTATGCAAGTTTCTCGTTGCGAGCACGTATGACTATATATGAAAAACATGCCTACATGATTAATAGACTGTATGTTCTGTCTTAATGCTATTTCAATTATGTCAATTGCCCAACTGTAATTTGTTCACCCAACACTTATTCTTGGAGAGTTACCACTAGCGTAGATAGCTAGGAACCCCGGTCCATCTGTAATCATCATTGCTTTTCCGTCAACCCCACGCAAACAACTATTTTCTGGTGCCATTGCTTCTGTGTTACTGTTACTATTGCTCTCATATTACTGCTGCTTTCACATCACCCCTGTTACTAGTGCTTTTCCAGGTGCAGCTGAATTTACAACTCCGCTGTTAAGGCTTATAAGTATTCTTTGTCTCCCCTTGTGTCGAATCAATAAATTTGGGTTTTACTTCCCTCGAAGACTGTTGCGATCCCCTATACTTGTGGGTCATCACCCACCGCAGCATCTGGACACGACAAGAGCTACAGGACAAGACCTGCAGGGGTGTGGTACCTTGTCGTGTCCCGAAGGCAATGATGATGATTTAGTCAGCTGCCGTACCAGACCGCGATGCTGATGATGACCAAGGACCCGGCCTGCCCGCTGACCAGTACGGGGGCAATCCTGAGCAGTTGATACGTCCAAAACGTATCTATAATTTTTGATTGTTTCATGTTAATATTATACCTTTGGCACTTGTTTTTATATTAAGTTTATGATTTATTTGGACTAACCTATTAATAGTTGCAAAAGTGCACAATGTTCTTGTTTTACACTTTGATGTGTAGGAATTATCAAGAAAACAAGAGGAAACCTTGTTGGAGTCGAATTGGGACTTTCCTGAAATCTGTCTGAGAACTTTTTACGAAGATTGTCTGTTTGACCCTCGAAGACGACGTCAAATGGAAAACTCAATAAATAGAAAGTTGTTTGCCTCCCCCATTTGGAGTTAGGACGCTCCAGATATGCCTGTTTTACGAAACGCTAAAAGGGGATGACGGAAATCTGAGAAGCTATATAACGGGAGGAAATCTAACTCATGGATAACACCCCATACCACGAATTTGCAGCCACCAAAGTCACGTTTTTGCCTCCCCCATGGATCCCATCTCCATGGGGGAGGGCTCCCAAGAAGCCATGAAGGTGGGAGGCTAAGGGGCGGCGCTCCCCCATGATGCCGGCGGCGGGGAAGGAGCTCCCCCATGCCGCCGCCGCCCTGCGCCACCGCGCTGCCTCTCCGTCGTCTTCACCGCCATCTCCATCACCAACTCCTCCTTGTATTCAGTGGTTCATCCTCCCACAAACTTCTGTACCGTCCTATGTAAACATGTTGTTTGATGCTATAATATTTATCCTATGATCTATGACATGTTTATGTAGTTTATTTGTCTTTTGATTGCTTGGTTGAATGTCTTTGGTTCATTAGAGTTGTATGTTGATATGGTACTGTCCTTTGGTGTCCATTATACTTGTGCGCGCATGGATCAAACATCACAGGGTTGGTAGTATTTGTAAACGAAGGGGGGAGTCCTGCCGGAGTGACAGAAACCTAAGGGCGCGAACCGGTTAGTTACACGTATGGGAGTAAGAGGACCTTAAACTTAAGCCTATGGTTGGAAAAACCTTAATGCATTGTTAGTATTCGCGGATGCTTTCTAACAATCCAATCATATAGTACTTGTAATCCCAAGTAGTGGAGTGCATGTATATTTAGCCTCTCCCACATAGAAAACTGCATCGAAGACAATGAACCCGATATATTCGGTAATTAATCTTGGACAAAGCCATCACAATTACCACCACTTTTCCACACTTATGGTACTGTTAGTTTATGGCTACTTAGTATACTTTATTGCTGCAGCACTAACATTTACTTTCTTGTTATTTATTATCTCGCAAAGCTATCTCTCATACACGTATTGTAGTCTAGTTTTATTTCCTAGATAAAGTAAACGTTTAGTGTGCGTAGAGTTGTATCAGTGGTTGATAGAACTTGAGAGAATACTTTTCCTACCTTTAGCTCCTCGTTGGGTTCGACACTCTTACTTATCGAAAAGGCTACACGCGATCCCCTATACTTGTGGGTTATCAGCAGTCCCATCACCACTATTTAGGGGTGTCAGCCGACCTGACCCTATGGAAGTTGACTACTCAAGCGGACCCTACCGGGTCCACCCGGATTAGACTTCACACTGTAAACTGGCCTCTCAGACTCTATATAAGGGGGGTCAGGTGCCTCACTAGAGAGGATCCTGCTTCTTCTACCTCACACCATACGCACCCGAGACCATCATACAGCTCAAGGAGCATCATTGTAGTTCTCTTGCTCATATATACGAGTCCATGCAGGAGTAGGGGTGTCACCTCTACACGAGGGCCCTGAACCTGTGTATGTCTTGGTGTTCCCTTGCTCATACTCGATCCCGCAAGCGGGCACCGTCGTTCGTAACCTTGAGGTCCCACCCACTTAGCTACCCCGATGTGGCACTACCGTTCACGATACCACGACACCGGGTCCCTCCGACTGTATTTGGTGCATCTCGGTGTTGGCGTTCATTCATGTACTGCTCCGGCGGCGGGAGTGGTTGCAAGCGGCGGAGCTGGTGTCAAGCATCTCCATAAATAAGGCTGCCTACCTAAGCTCGTCCACTTTGGCGCTCTGGCGTGGCGTTGGGTGGTGATCGTTAGGGGTTCCCGTCTTGTTCGGGATGGCCACGGTGCAGGCTCCTTCAAGAAGCACGTCTGCCTCTAGGTTTCGAGTGGTTGTGCCTTGCTCCCCACTAGTAGGAAAACCCAATTCTATGGAAGCTTATTCTGTGGCGCACCTCATAGCCGTGCGCCACAGAGTCTTATTCTGTGGCGCACCAGCCATGGTGCGCCACAAATAGCCTTATTCTGTGGCGCACGGCTATGAGGTGCGCCACAGAATAAGCGCGGGCCCCACACCAACGCACGGGTCTGCCACTTTTGACCTTATTCTGTGGCGCACTGGGTCAGGTGCGCCACAGAATATGTTTATTCTGTGGCGCATCCATGCAGGTGCGCCACAGAATAAGGTGCTCTGGCCCCACAAATAATTGGGGGAACTATTCTGTGGCGCACCCCTAACAGGTGCGCCACAGAATAAGGCTATTCTGTGGCGCACTGGGTCAGGTGCGCCACAGAATAACTGTACCAGATATTTTATAAGGCCATCTCCACCCACTTTCCCCTACCCATTGCTCATTTCCTCTTCTTCCTCCTCTCCTCCCAACTCGTGGTGCTCCTCCTTCCCATCCATTTTTGACCATATATTTCTCCTTTTTTTTTAGTTAAACTTATTTTGGTTGATAGACTCCTCCATACATAGTCTCCTCTCCCATCTTCTATTTTGGATCAAATCTACAAGGTGAGAAAGGTTATTGTGCTTTGACCATCTTGTTGGAAATGTTTGGAGGTACCTTGAGAGACCCTTGAGATTGCCGGAACGTCGATTAACTTCCGTTCCGGCAACTTCGGGTACTCCATATGTCCCTTTTTTAGCAAAGGTCATGCCGGATTTTTTCGTGAAATTTGGCATGACTTTGCTAAAAATAGGACATGTGGGGTATTAATTGTGCTTGTGCTTCCGACCATCGTGTCGTTGAGATGCCGGACTGAGATGTGTTGTGTGTGTTTGTGTGTGCATGCATGTTGCGGCTCTAATTAAGTTATGTACTCTCGTTTCTTCTCTATGTATAGCGCGTAGTCAACCATGGTCATAATGATGAGCTCCAGTCAAATCAGAACATACAAGGACCAAGCGAAGGCGGACATGATTCGGTCCAACGGGAGGCAGATAAGATGTCCGTGTCGAAAATGCAAACATGAGAGGTGGATACACCCTGATTCTGGATTATTGGAGGAGCACCTGCTCAGGCACGGTTTCATGCCGGAACAAGCCAAACAAGATCATCGTCATGACGAAGGAGATGCCCGCGGCGGACAAGATGATGATGACGAAGGAGATGCCGGTGACGGACAAGATCATCATGATGACGAAGGAGATGCCGGCGGACATGATCATCATGACGAAGGAGACGAGCAGACCCCGCTAAGTTCGGGCTTGCAGGATGCTCATTTTCAAGAACTGCTTCTCAGTCAGACGAGCAACGACAGAGAGAAAGCCAAGCTAGCGCAAATGGGGATAGACGGGATCACTCCGTTGTATCCTGGGTGCCGGCCTCAGGATACGCGCTTGCAAGTAACGCTTAATGCTATGGAGATGAAGTCGGGAAACAGTTGGACCGACAAGAGCTTCAACCAGAACCTGAAATTCTGGCACGATATTCTCCCCGAGGGTAACACATTACCAACTACTATCGAGGAGGCCAAGAAAGTCCTGTGCCCTCTTGACCTACCGCACGAGAGATACCACGCCTGCATCAATGATTGCGTAATTTATCGGGGCGATTACGAGGACTTGACCAAATGTCCGGTGTGCGGTCACGGACGGTACAAGAGTGGAAAGAAGAAAAATCCTCGAAAAGTGGTATGGTACTTTCCTATCACTCCCCGTCTTCAGCGGTGGTTCGTGGATCCTAAGGAAGCAAAGCTCATGCAATGGCACGCGGAAAGGGAGAAGCCCGCAGAAGATCCGGAGAAGGGCACCATCCTGACACACCCTGCAGACGCTAGCAATTGGCAAGCATTGGACATCGCCTTCGAAGATTTTGGGCGCGACGCAAGGAACGTCAGGCTGGGTATGTGCACAGATGGAATGAATCCGTTCTTCAATGGCACACATAGCACCTGGCCCGTGTTTGTATGGCCTTACAACCTTCCCCCGTGGCTGTGCACGAAGTCAAAGTACATACACATGAGTATGCTTATTCAGGGTCCGAAACAACCAGGTGTCGACATACATCTGTATTTCGAGCTGTTGAAAGAGGAGTTAGAAACGTTATGGAAGACGCCTGTCCGTACGTGGGACGCCTACACTAAAGAATATTTCAATATGAGCGCCGCGTTGCTCACGACGGTGCAGGACTATCCTGGAATGTCGTCTGTATCGGCCCAGGTGGGCCACGGATTCTGTGGATGTATCAGGTGCATGGATGAGACCCCGCATATCCAGCTACCAAGAATACAAGGGTCTTCGAAAACCGTGTACCCAGGGGCTCGAAGGTGGCTTCGCATGGACCACCAGTGGAGAAAACGCGGGGATTTGTTCGATGGTCAAGAAGAAAGAGAAACAAAACCGATCCCGAGGACCGGCATGGAAATTGATGAGCTTTTGACAAATTGGGAGGAGTGCCCTGCGCCGGGAAAGAAGCGACCGAGGGTAAAACCGCTGCTGGGTGTATGGAAAGCGAGGTGTGCTTTCCATGACTTGGAGTACTGGAAGGTCCTCCACACGCCCCATAGCCTCGATGTAATGCACATTACGAAGAATGTTACCGAGGCTGTTCTTGGCACTCTTTCAAACATGCCGGAAAAGACCAAGGATGGGAAGAAAGCACGATACGATCTGAAATGGCTTGGCATCAAGAAAGATATTCACGGCCCCGATAGTGATGATGATGATGATGATAATGATGACCAGACGGAAGGGACTCAAGGTCGCCGCAAAAGGAGGAAGAAGAGCGCGGTTGTGCTTCCACCTACCTGCTTCACTATGAGTCCGGAGGAGCTCAAGCAGTTCTACAAGTGCCTCTTAGGAGTCAAATTTCCTAACGGTTACGCGGGGAAGACAAGCAGATATCTGGACGAAACAAAGAAGAGGTTCAGCGGGATGAAGTCTCACGATTGTCATGTGCTTATGACGCAGATAATTCCCGTTGCGATCCGAGGGATAATGGACGATCATGTCCGTGATACGCTGTCTGCACTTTGCAACTTTTTTGACGTCATCAACCGTAAGTCGATCGGCGTGAGGCAGCTCCAGAAGATACAGGATGAGATCGTGGGGATACTATGCGAGCTCGAGATTTACTTCCCGCCCGCGTTCTTTGACATCTGCGTGCATCTCCTTCTCCACGTCGTTGATGACATACTGAAGCTCGGTCCGACGTTCCTGCACTACATGATGCCGTTCGAAAGGCAAAACGGTGTCATCAAAGGATTCGTTCGCAACAGGGCCCGTCCAGACGCAAGCATGGCCAAGGGCTTTCTGACCAAAGAGTGCATCACCTTCTGCCAGAGTTATCTAAGCACCGAGAACGAGGATGTTGGTCTGGCCACCAGGCCGCACGTCGGCAGGCTCGCTGGTTTTGGTCACCGTGAGGGCTACCGCTCACTCCCTGTCTTGATTGATGGTCGACACGTCGACTTCGATAGGGCTCACCGGGTCGCGCTACAACACTTAGAATTGATCGAACCTTGTATATATGTAATTTGATATATATGGCACAGTTTCAATATTTGTATTAACTGTTTTTTATTAACATGTGTGTAAAAACAGAAAATTTAAATAAAAAAACCAACTATTAACTTTTTTTTTATTAACATGTGTGTAAAAACAGAAAATTTAAATAAAAAAACTAACTATTCTGTGGCGCACCCTTATCGGGTGCGCCACAGAATAAGCTAATTCTGTGGCGCACCTCTAGGTGGATGCGCCACAGAATAAGCTAATTCTGTGGCGCACCTCTAGGTGGATGCGCCACAGAATAAGGTCCTTAACACGATAACCCTTCGCTTCTGCGCTAGCACGCCGCCAGCCAACTATTCGTCTCTCCCTCGCCGCCGCCTCCCCGCAGGAGCTCACCACGCCCACCTCCTGCTCCTGCACGCCCACCCCCACCTCCTGCTCCTGCACGCCCCTCCGCCGTCGGGGTCGACCCCAGCCCCTCCGCCGTCGCCGCCTGAGGAGGAGGAGGAGATCAAGCCCCCACCCCCACCTCCTGCTCCTGCACGCCCACCCCCACCTCCTGCTCCTGCACGCCCCTCCGCCGTCGGGGTCGACCCCAGCCCCTCCGCCGTCGCCGCCTGAGGAGGAGGAGGAGATCAAGCCCCCACCCCCACCTCCTGCTCCTGCACGCCCACCCCCACCTCCTGCTCCTGCACGCCCCTCCGCCGTCGGGGTCGACCCCAGCCCCTCCGCCGTCGCCGCCTGAGGAGGAGGAGGAGATCAAGCCCCCACCCCCACCTCCTGCTCCTGCACGCCAAGGAGGGCGCCGACGACCGGGAGCGCATCTCAAGGCCGGCCACGAGCAGGAGGTCGCCGGGCATCTCGCTCACAAGGCCCACCGCCGAGACCACGACGACGCCTCTGTCCTCTACCTCGTCGACGTCCTCACCGAACCCAAAGGTCCAAATTTTTTTCTTTGGCCGCGCTCGAATGAGAGTTTCGCCTCTTAAATGATAGGAACAGGAGTTTATTTAGTTGACTCAAATATTTTACTGGAATTGGTTTTCTTTGGAGTCGGTTTTCCTCAAAACCCGACTGGGATGGGCAACTGTTGGAGTCAGTTCATGTTTTTTCTACTAAAACGACTTAGGTACCATCTCTAGTTTGGACTGAATGAACTAATTTGATCATATACTGCAAAGTGAAGTCCAAAATTCTCCGTATTACAAACTTTTCAAGTTAGCTCGAATTAATTTTTGAGCTGAACTGGCTGTGACAGGGATGCAAGAGGGGAACAAGAGGTGCTTCTTTTCTGTGCTACCACAACCATCGTGTCGTGGATGTTGCCGGCCGGAGATGCCAGCTTCTTTTCTGTGCTACCACGACCATCGTGTCGTGGATGTTGCCGGCCGGAGATGCCAGCTTCTTTTCTGTGCTACCACGACCATCGTGTCGTGGATGTTGCCGGCCGGAGATGCCGGCAACATGATTTGTGAAATCTATGCAGGTACCCCGAGAGGCCCTTGAGATTGCCGGAACGTCGATTAACTTCCGTTCCGGCAATTTCGGGTACTCCATATGTCCCTTTTTTAGCAAAGGTCATGCCGGATTTTTTCGTGAAATTTGGCATGACTTTGCTAAAAATAGGACATATGGGGTATTGTGCTTGTGATCCGACCATCGTGTCGTTGAGATGCCGGCCGGAGGTGCCGGCCGTAGATGTGTTTTTTTTTTGTTGGAAATGCTTGCAGGTACCCCGAGAGGCCCTTGAGATTGCCGGAACGTCGATTAACTTCCGTTCCGGCAATTTCGGGTACTCCATATGTCCCTTTTTTAGCAAAGGTCATGCCGGATTTTTTCGTGAAATTTGGCATGACTTTGCTAAAAATAGGACATATGGGGTATTGCGACTAGTGCATGGGCCGGGGTATCTTAGTACTTATTAGTTAGGTGATTTTTTTATCTTAAATTTGTTATACTAACTTTTTGCCTCTTTTTAATGCAGTGCAAACATGGCCGACAATGACGAGGCTGGGGTTTCTGGAACAAGGGGCGAGGAACCGATGGAGCAAAATATTATGATTCCGAGTTTCATCTCAGAGGCGGTGACAAAGACGTTCATGTCGCTCTTTACAACTATATGTGAGTCTGTCAGGGTTTGGACTGAGGGAGGGAAAAAAGGGCCTGCCCCAGTGATCAGCTTCGGCTCCAGACAGTACCCAATACTGCCTCCAGAAGATACAGCAGATACAGCAGAGAAGAAGAAGAAGCACAGGAAGAGGAGTAAGCCAGCTCCGAAGACGAAATGTAGCACCCCGGGGTATGTCCGGAGTGATCCCATGATACCACCCCGTGCGGGTGACTTGTCGTCCCGGTTGCATGAAGCTGGTCAACCGATACTGCCTTCGGAGCTGCTCCACCTCGCAGATGGATGCATGGCCCCTTTGCAACTTGCTATCTTGAAGCTAGAGGACAACCTTCTTAAAGACGAGAATCCAAACTACCCGGTGTTCACTGTCAAGGTGCCAGACTATGTTGACTTCGTTGATGAATCTCCAGCGGATCTGTTCTTCATATCGTGCGAGGACGTCTTCAACTTGTTTCACTTTAAACGGCTGGACTATAACTTGGTCCGCCTATACGCGCTCAGCCAAGCGATGATGATCAGGAGAGAACAAACCCCGTACGTCAAGGTAGTGGATCCCTACTACATGCGGGACAGCCAGCTGGAGGAAGGATCACCGACACGGGCCAGGGCCACGGAGTACCTCCAGAGAATCATGCTGAACATGAGCACAAAGACCAGCCTTCTTCTGCCTTTCTTTTTCAAGTAAATCCGCATCTAGTCGCCGCTGTCGTATCTTATGCTTTCTTATAGATTTCTTCTGTTGTGTTGATCCTTTCCAATATTCCATTTCAATTGTGTTGAGCAGTGACAAGTACTCAGTACTCATCGCCGTGCACCCGACGTGGTCAGTTGCCACATATTTAGACTCAGGGACGACGCCGAAAGACTACACTAGAATTAAGGGTGTTCTCAATGAGGCTCTCGAGGGCTACGCCAAAAACGGAGGTTCCTTCGAGAAGAAAGGGAAACATGTAATTGACAACACACACAAGTTTCACCATGGGACTGGGTTTCATTGCATCAAGCAAAAGTCTGGCAACGTGGATGCCTTCTACGTCCTCTTACACATGAAATCGTATGTCCGGGATGCAGTGATAACGAATTTGCCATATCGTCTCCAAGAATGGGTCAAATATGATGAGGATCTCACCGATGATGACCTTAGAGCAGACTTCCATCGCATCCAGTTACAGTTATCGAAAATCATCCTGGAAGATGTCAAGACAGCAGGGGGGTCCTTACACAACGCCAGAGGTAGAAACCTTGCTTCTTTCTTTTCTATATTAGATGAATAAATCATACTCTAGTTATATCATGCATTAATCAAATATATATCCCAACCGATTTTCAGCGTTGTCTAAGTGGGAGATCGAAGAACGCCTAGATAAGCAGAATGACAGGAGGACGTGGATGACGAAAGACGGCATTAATCCGTTTCCGGAGCGAATCAGGAAGAAGGATCCATCATACGGGTTTTTCTCTATTTGATCTTTTTGTGGTAAGTTGATATGCACGAGAAGACACATCTCGTGCCACTTCTAAGTATGAGGCATTAATTTTTTTCAATTTGTCTTTGACTAAATCTAGTCTTTTGAATCTTATTTTAATTATGTTCCAATTCATTCTTGTTTATAGTTTTGTATCCTCTAGAATGCCGATGATTCAAACGTTGTGACACTATATATGTGATTCAGGGGCGACGTGAGTGAGACCTGTGTGCCTTCTACTTGGTTCCACAAGGTTATCAGGATTCCTTGTGTGTTCTCGATAATATTCTACGTATATATGAGGCATTAACTTTTTTGAATCTTGTTTTGTCTTTGGCTACCTCTAATTTTTCAGACGATGCGATATACTTTTAGTTATGTTACTTTAATTACCTAGCTCTAGTCTTATTTATAGTTTTGTATTCTCTTTAATCAGAATTCTTGATTTTATTTGACTAACACTTTCATCTTTGTCTTGTGTACAGATAGATGACGAAGTGGTACGCGGAGACAAACTCAAGGGCCTCTCGGCAAACCGTTCCCGGCGCCGCTCCGCTCGTAGCGCTCGCGAAGAAGGCTACATGAGATCGTCGTGTTCCCGCTATTGCTCACCGTCAACGCCGAGATGTAATCTATTCGATCCTAGTGTAGGCGGTGAACACTTCATTTTGTAACGTGGGCAACGATTCGATGAACTTTTGTATATCTCAACAATTGTGTAAAACTTCCGCACTTTTGTATCAACTTGTGATGACATATATTAGTAATGTGTTTGTTTTGATATATCTGTGAAAATATATCTCTGTTTCTGTTATATCTGTGTAAATATGAAATATACATGTATTCTGGTATTATACTGGTATTTGGTATTTGTATGAATATACGGGTACAGTACTGCGCAGTAATTCTGTGGCGCACCCTGGACTATTCTGTGGCGCACCCTATTCGGTGGCGCATGGTTGCACGGGTGCGCTACAGAATAGTTATTCTGTGGCGCACCAGGCTCGGTGCGCCACAGAATAGCCTCTATTCTGTGGCGCACCAGGTGGTGCGCCACAGAATAGCTTATTTAGTGGCGACTATTCTGTGGCGCACCACCCATGCGCCACAGAATAGAAAAATGGTGCGCCACAGAATAGCTTTTCTGTACTAGTGCCCGCTCTTGGCCGGCCTCAGTGGCGAGGGGAGATGGGGGAAAGTGCGGCGATTGCTAATGTTGGATGGTGGTGGGGTGTTGCGGCATCTGTGTGCAATACGATGATTTCCAAGTGGTGGCATTGTCTGTCTGTCACTATCTTCGGCCATAGGATTGGCCTCGCCGTGATCGATAGCCAGTTTGGCTCGAGCTTCTTCTTCCTCGAGTGGAGGATCTCCAACAACTTTAATGTAGCGGTGTTCATTCTTGTAGCCCCAAGTGGCTATGTCCCCGCCGGCGATAAGGATTGCTGCGTGTGGAGGCTGACGGACGACGGTGAATCCCAAGGACTCGATCTCTTTTTGCGATCTTTTTGGGTGCTTTGTGTAGAAGTTAAGAATATATTTGCTTTTCTGTTTTTGTTCCTTCTAAAAAGAGAAAATGACAGAATACTACGACATTTGGGGCCGTGTTGTTCTGAAACTACCATAATTGGGGAAAATGACAAATGACTACCTGTCGTGGGTTAATCTCGGCAGATGTCATTGCGATGACTTCGTAGGCGTGGGGATTGCGCGAGTCAAGCGTCTCCGAGCTTAAGATCACATGGCACGAACAAGACAATATTTACCCAGGTTCGGCCCCTCAATGTGAGGTAAAGACCTACGTCCTGCCTATCCTAGATTGATATTGATTGAAATATGGTGTTACAAGGGTTGGCGATTGAGGTGTCGAGTCGCCGTATGTTCTAGGGTTGGGAACTTGTGAGATTCTCCCTTCTAAGTCCTGCGAGCCCTCTTTATATACACAGAGGTTTCGCTAGGTTACAAGGAAAGTTACTCCTTCAAGGAAAGAGTAAGTCAGAGTCCTACCTAGAGACTAATCATCTTCGTGTCTTCCAAGTTAAGCCGCCTCCGCTCTTCTAGATTCTTCCATCGGCATGCCGCGATCCTTCACCGGCCCATCTCCGTGTAGGCCCATTAATGGTGCGGCTACGAAATTATCATGAGCCGCATTGCTCTATTGGGCTGCGGGTTAGTCCATTAAGTATTCCCCCGACATTAGCCCCAAGGTATACTGAGACTTCGGACCTGGTAAGCCGCGGGTTAACCTTTGTTAGCCTAATAAGCCGCGGACGGGTGTCTCGGTCGAACTTTGTATCTTTACTTCTTGGCTTCGTGCTCCCCGCTTGTCAGAGTCAGCGAGGGATTTTAATCCTTTGGATTTGCGCGACTTATTTCCTCCGCTGATTTCTTGTTCTTGCGACCGGGAATTTCGGATTTCGAAATATATCCTTTCCACAAATCTCAGATTTTCTGGTTATAAGCCTTGCGTCATTCTTAGGTCAAGTTTCACTTGCCCTTCTTTCTTCCTTGTCTCGCCGCCCTTGCACATTTTGTTCCTCTCTTCTCGCCGCCGGAGAAATCAATCAAGGGAAGATGCCTCGACGCAGCTGCAACTGGGATGGCTCTTGGATGGACGAGGTGTTCCATGAGTCTCTGGCGTCCCGAGGCCTCTTGCCTCCAAAGAGAGAGTGTGAATGGCGAGCATCGGACGGCGAGTTGGTTCCCAATCCCCAACCTAGGGAAGTAGTCATATTCGCCGAGCACGTAGAGCGCGGATTCAAGCCTCCAGGTTCTCTCTTCTTCCGCTCCTTAATGCAGCGATTGAACCTGCGATTCCACGATACTAGTCATCAACCCGCGCATTCGCACGGGCCTCAATTAGAATGGTAGAAATAATATGAATTATATTATAATAAATATTTAAAAACATGCGCTTTTTAAGAAATTATTATAACAATTTTGATTATTTTCTTAGATTAGTCGAACTGGGAAAATATGTGTTCAAAACCTCCCAAATAGTGAAATTTAAGAATAGCAATGTCATTTTTTATTTCATGCCAGTTAAGTGCTACATCATGAATGTGTGTGTTTCTACATTTTATATGGGAGTTAAATATTATTTGAAAAAGGAAAAATATTCAGGATATAATTTTGGTAAATCTATATATCAGAGAAGCATAATTGATTAGCATCAGTCTCAGGTTTATGTACGGCCATTTTCCATTCTTCCCATGTAGCGATGTCAATCTAAAGATGGAAACAGAGATCTAAACTTTGACTAAACGCAACACGTACGTGTTGTAACTAAGCCGGTTCGTATCCTATTTAACTATTTTACTGCTGATCCGGAGTCCACAACCAATTTTAATTTGCCATAGATTTTTTATAGAAAAGGAGTAAAGCCCCAGCCTCTGCATCGTGGGATGCACACAGCGCATGTGCAATCTTAACAGGGAACTAAATTCCATGTAGAGGACTGAATACTTTCTAGTTGGCTAGAATGGTGCGTACACACCCAGTTTGTCCAGATTTCAACGTCAGGCTAGTTTTCAATATAAAATCGCATGAACGACTCAAACTGACCCATTTTAATCTCGATGCCTTCCACTATAACAGTAACCCATGTTGGCCGGCTCTATTTGTGGATGGACAACATGAACACCAAATCAAGCAAACATATGTCCTCCCGATCCGCAAAAAAGAGACTAACACATCCATTTGGGTCGTATTCCCATGTTGTCCGTGCAACATCAGATCGGTTAACATACCTGTAGATATTTCAAGTGATAAATTATAAGAGAATTAATCAGCATGCACTTTTCTTATCACCAGAATTGCAGAACAAAAAAGGTTTTGAGAGAACCAAATGAACAACATATTAATGAATATTTTGCGGCGGAAAGAAAAATACTAAGATATTTCATCTGACATGAGAGAGACCAAGAACTCAACTTAGAACCGATGAAGCCATGGGCTTTCTCCAGCTCGTTCTCTGCTGCCTCTTCAAAAAACATAAAAAAGAACTGTGATTTGTAAGAAAATCAGAAATAACATGGTTATATCTTATTAGAAGTTTAGTAAAGAAAATATGACAGCTCGGGGATAAAAGCAAGCGTGAGCATGTATACATTCAGTGGTGAAAAATGGATCACCGGCTAGATTAAGCTAGCTAGGTCCCTACCATGGATGCAATTGAATCGTCCAACATTATACACCGTGGGTAGAAAGAATCTGGCGTGTGAGCAGCCTATATCGATCTAATTAGAAAAAAAGTGCCGTGCGTACCTGACATCAGAGGGACTGTTCCCACATCGATCGAGCACGCTTGGCCGCTGCTGCCACACACGGAGGCATGTAACTACAGGAAAACTTTGGAGGCCGGACTACTCGCCGCCTCCGTGAGATCGGCACGGATATTTTCAAAAGGCCGTCGGCCGGATTACTTGCCCTAGCAGATTGGGAAGGACAGGAAAATTGAAGTCACGCTGCATGCCGACATGCCGGTGCTCGTCGCGCGGAAGAATACTAAGAAGGAGCAGAGTCTAATCTCAGTTGAGAAGGCAACTATCCCAACGATGGAGTTATCCAATTGACCGCAGGCACTAATTCCATCCATTCTTTTGGTACAAAGAGCAATTCATGTGATTAATATACATGATGACCAAAACTGAGAGTTGGGCCGGAGAAGCGTCAGAGCTGAAGCACCACGTACGGGGATCCTACTTCATAGTGGACAGCCATGCATAGTTGGCTAGTATGTTGCTTGAATGATCAAGACCAAACTCGCTGCTGCTGGTTTAGTTTGCGCCTCAAATCTCCATACGTCCTTGTACTGGACGCAACGCCGCAACGGCAGCCGGAGCGAGGCATACCACGCATGCGGCGCCGTCATGGAATTGGAAACATAGGCCTGGCTTTTCGACATCCCGTTGTGATATCACGTACGGCTGTTTAAACGATGAGATAAATCCTGTACGACTTCACGGAAAAGGCGCAACATGCACGTACAGGAATAGAACTCCTTTCTACTATCGAATCTTAGCCGCACTATTATAATCTAATGGTTACCATTAGGTGTTTTCTAGGATTAACGTGGAGCCTCGTATGGTGCCTCCAATTAGTAAATATAAGATTGGCCCCAACTCCATGCTCCAGGTGAGTAACTTCCACGTCCTCTGCGAGGATTATGTCGCCATTGATCCGTCCATGGATCTTTGGCTTTCTCTTTTCTGCTGCAATAGTCAGCGCGAAGGCACAGGCCTCCCCTATCTCCAATGTGGTGCCATTGCCTTCCAGCGTCGCAAAGATAGCGTATTCCCCAAATTAGCTTTGGCCAATAAGGTTAAGGACTGGCAGAGAACCTTGTTCTACTGTAAGGATACCTCTCCTGAGGGGGAAGTCCGTCTTCCTGCTTGGTCCCCAGCAGCATTTGTTTCTTCCCCCGCCTTGTCATCCAAACCAAATCCTTCTTCAGAGCCTTCCCTCAGGATTCTTACAGACAGGATCGTGACACTGACCCTTCATGGCCTTACTGGTCTTGATCTCATCTCCTGCTGGACCAAGTGGCGCATCCAGCCCGTGAGTCGCCGCCAACGACTTATGGTTGATTACTCTGGTCGCAACGATGATGTAGATAGGTCTTGCCCTGAAGACTGGGACAAAGGCGAGTGGATCAATTTCATCCGTCGTGTTACTGACGTAGACGTCAGTTCTTACGATGTGGTTGGCCTTGCACCTTTCTGGGAAGGACACAAGCCTTTTGTGGTAAATTTCCTTTCTCTGTCAAATTATTGTACTCTTTCTTCTACCACTATCTTGACCTTGCTATTGTCTTCTAATTTCAGATCGATCCTGAATTCTGGACACTTCCTGGCGATGATCAAGCGGCTTATTCAAGCCCCCAGTTTGCTGGCGAGTCATCAAAAATGGCCGTGGAAGAGGAGGAGGAGCGACTTATTGCTCGAGGTGCCTCAGATTCTGGAGGTAGCGTGTCTGAGGAAACCCAACAAATGACCGATCTTCTCCTTTCTTCAATCCTTTTAAACCCGAGTCATCCCAGTGTTCTCGCCGGTCTTCTAAACGCTTATCAGAAGGAGACCTTGAAGATCCAGCGCGACTCGAGAAGCCTCGCAAGGCTCTGGCCATAATAGTAGAGAAGAGGACCATCAAATCCTTGGAGACTGACCACGCGGCTAGTGACGTTGGTTTCATCAGCCCTGCGACGGGCAATAGCACTTCTATAAGCTCAGGTACTGCTCTTTCAGTATCCTATCTTTGCTGCCATGCAACTTATCTTGTATATGACTTTTTCTTTATAATTGCTCTTTGCAGGTTCTGATCTACAAGCTCTTTCCTCTCCTTCTTCTGACTGAAGAATATCCGTACTGCACCAGGGTGAGGTCTTTTTCCCTTTGTGTTTCGTGCAGTTTTTTGCGAAAGAACTCTTTGTTCATTTATTGTTTCCCTGCAGGGCTGTGGTCAACACAGATGCAAGTTTAGCAATTATGAGCTCTTCTCCTGAGCCACCCATAGATGAGGGGCGAGTCGCAGCTAAAAACACTGGAACCACTGACGATGCTCCCAGTGTGGCACCTTCTCAACCTGTTTTGGAGGAGGGCACTCCTGACGCTGCTCCCGTTAAGCCACAAGTTGAAGGTATGCAGCCTAAGGTGGGGATGCCTTCATCCTCTCGCTCTGGCGACACCAAGTCCCTTGAAGAGGCTATCATTCAAGCTGGGGAGAAGCACACTGCTGTGTTACAGGATTTGGTGCAACGGCTTCATACTTCGCATCAGGTATTTCTTCTTGCCTTTTCTGTGCTTTGAGCATTCATATAAGTGCAGCCCCTAAGAGTCGAAAGCTTGTGCTTATTTGAACAAGGTTTAGAATCTTTTGACGCCTGCTAAGGGCTCTCCTTCTGTGCTTTGAGCATTCATATATTAAACATGTATATCATGCTTATCCCAACTATCTCTGCTACTTTCCATTCGCAACTAGAGCTTCGATTCGCCAGTTCCAAAAACGAAACACCTATGTCGGCAGGAGATAAACCATCTGATGCACTGGAGCTGTTGCAGAAGGAAAATTCTAGGCTTGCGTGGGAACTGGACTCCTGTGAAGATCAGTATCGAGAGCTGGAGGCTGAATCTGCATCACGGCTGACTGAGAAGAAGAACATCATCAAATCCCTGTAGGCAGATCTGGAACAGAAGTCGCTGATGCTTAGCCGGCTGAAGGAACAACATGCACAGGAATTAGCCGCTCGGGATGACAAAATTAAGACTCTTATCAAAGCCTCCGAGCTCGCAGGGTCTTTCGTCCGCGCGATGATTCAGGAACTGGTGGTAAGTACTCCTCAAGCCTTTGTCTACTCCTGTGGCGACTCGAAAACTTGTATTTTTGTTCCTTGCTCATATTGATTTTGCCAACTGTCACAGGCCCAAATACTCCTCTTTGCCGCGCCAATATTAGGGAACAATTGGAGTACCTCAAGAATTTCAACCGGCGCATCCTTACATCAACCAAGCAGTTGGTAAATAAGTTTTCTCCAAAGGAAAATCCGCCAGAGACTTGTGAATATTGGCTTAGCAAACTTGCGAAGGCTCCCCAGTATTTTTCTGGTTGAAAAGGCTCTGCGGCTCGCGCCAGTGCCGCCCATGTGCTCACTTTGACTCGGACCTATCATCCAGACATTGATATTGAGCGAATCGCCCAAGGCAGGGAAGCGAAGCGCAGAGACGGCTCTGAGGTTTCGCTAATTGAATATTCAGACATCTGGAGGGGTATGCATGGCTATGACACCCAGCTTGTAGATGGTCTTGACTTGGGTAGCTATTTCTCCAGATATCGCCTTGATGGCAGCCTTATTGAGAAGAAAACCGAGGCCGCTCAAGCTGGAGCTTCACAGAATCCAGGCCCTTCTATGAGCTCTGGCGGTCCTTCGACTGCTGCGTCTGGAGCTGTCCCATGAATACGGACGCCAGCTATCACTGCTCCGAGTCTAGTAGGAAACCTCTTGTTAGCGCGTCCCTGAAGCCATCACAAGATGAGAAAAAACAGTGAAATATTATTCATGTTTAGCTTGTTTAGCTTATTTTGATCGTTATGAACGATGTTGTAAATCAATACTATAAGCAATACAATGTTAGTACTATAAACAGTACAGTGTTGCGACCTATAAGCAGGTCTCGCATGATATAATTCCCATTGGGGTGTTGCGACCTATAGGCAGGTCTCGCATGATATGATTGCTTGTTAAGCAGTGTTCCGACCTATTGGCAGGTCTCGCATGGTATGATTCCCATTAAGCAGGCCCTTGCGCAGTGATGACCCACAAGTATAGGGGGTGTATCGTAGTACTTTCGATAAATAAGAGTGTCGAACCCAACGAGGAGCAGAAGGTGCTGACAAGGAGTTTCGGTAAAGGTTTCACTGTAAATGCTAGCAGACAGGTTTTTAGGGGTTTTTGATATAGCAGGTAAATAAAATGCAAGTAAGTAAAAGACAGTAATAATAATTGCAGCGAGTGGCCCAATCCTTATTAGAGCAAAGGACAAGCCGGTTGGTTTACTTATGATGACAAAATGTTCTTGAGGACACACGGGATTCTAGTCAAGTGCTTTCGCTTCACATAGTTGATTAATCTTCATTGTTTTGATAAGTGTTGTGTGGGTGAACCTATGCTAATGCACCGCCCTTACTTGGACTAATACATACTTGTGATTATACCTCTTGCAAGCATCCGTAGTTACAAGATAGTAATTAAGATAAATCTAACCACAGCCTTAAACTCTGAGATCCTACGCTCCCTTGTGCACCGGTATACTAACGGGGGTTTAGGTTTCTGTCACTCCGGCAACCCCACAATTAGCAACCAAATACACAATGCACTCCTCTAGGCCCATAAAGGTGAAGTGTCATGTAGTCGACGTTCACACGACACCACTAGAAGAATAGCACCACAACTTAAATATCAAACCATTAAATATTACTCAACATAATTCCACTACTAACAACGTGACTTCTCCATGTCCTCAAGAACTAATCGAACTACTCACGAGACATCATATGGATCATGATCAGAGGTGATATAATGATAGATAACAATCTGAACATATACTTTAATTCACCGATAAAACTCAATAGCATCAACCACAAGGAGTAATTAACACCGGGAGAGTTTACCCTATGAACTAAACAAAGTATAGCCCTAGATGTTACAGCGGGACGAGATGGTGCAGCGGTGATGGTGGTGATGGCGGTGGAGATGATGATGATGGTGATCCCGATGAAGTCCAGCGCGATGACGATGAGGATGGCGATGATCTCCCCCCTCCGGGAAGGAATTTCCCCGGCAGATTTCTCCCTGCCGGAGAGCTTTTTCTCTCGCTGTTGTTTCCGCCTCGTGGAGGCGGCGGAATATTTTCTCTGCGACTCCCCGTGTCTTAGGGTTTCTGGGGGATGAAGTACGCAAAGGGGGAGCGCCTGAGGTGGGCCAGTGGCACCACACCTGGCTAGGGCGCGGCCAAGGTGGGCCCCGCGCCCAGGGGTGGTGTGGGCCCCTCCTGGCCCATCTCAGCCTCCCCTTTTGGCTTAGTCCATCTTCTGATAAAATAGGAACATCTGTCTTCTTGGAAATATTTTTAGTGCTCCAGAAATATAGTGCCTTGACGATGCTTTTTCCAGCTGAAATCTGACTCCGGCAGTTAATTATCCAATGATCATCAAACATGCAAAATAAGACAAAATAACATAAGTAACTCCTTTATATGAAATATATCATTGAATAACAGTAAATTATGCTATAAAATAGTGATGCAAAATGGATGTATCACGCAGCTCAGTATTTTTCCCGAGGTAAATGTGTGTTCAGGGTCAAGAACGTCCAGGAGATAGGGAGGATCCGGCAGAAGCACGAAATTCCGATTGACGCCACGTGCTGGTACTTTGGTCGCATAGTGCAAGTTGCATCTGTCTTAAAGGTAAGTGCCAATAAGCTGGCAAGTTCTAAGGTATTGGCTGAGCTCATAAGGCATCTAAGCCCCCAAGAAGTTGATGATATATGAAATAAAGACTCAGCGACTCATTGAGGTGAAACGACAAACCCCTGGATGCCAGGGGTGCCGGCTTTATTCATAACCATCTAAATTGATACAATTTTGTGGTACGATCGCGCGTAGGTGGCGATCGATTTTTGATACAATCAGCTGTAATAGCCGTGACGACCTGATAAGACGATGTAGACCCTTCACGCAGGTTTTCTGTTCCCCGTAGGCCATACATACTTGATACTTCAATTTTGCTTCACACACGTGAGTTGCTGTTTTGACAGGCCGAACCCTTGGTGGTTCGTAATCGAGCCGCAGAAGCGGCTCAATGTGAGCATGATAGCTCTTGTTGCTTGTTGCCGTAGTCTTCTTGATATTCAGAACTTTGAGTCGCGCCGGCTGGCGATGCACACGGCTTTCTTCCTTTGCCGTTGGCTTGTATGATCAGCCTCCCTTTTGGGTTGTTGTTGTTGAGCGTAGCCGGCTCTATGCACATGCGCCAGCCCCTAATCTCTTTTTGTACTAGCGCGATGTCCGCTTTTTCTTGATGCGAGTCTCCATGGACAAGGTTTACTCCTTTTGTGATTTGCTTTGCGGTTTGGCCTTGCCGTGACTCAACTGTGGGTCGTTTAGGGCTCCAAAGGTTCGTCAACGGCTTAAAACTGTGTGAGCATCCTGCAATGCAGGCCGCTTCTGCCAGCGCCGAATCTTCTTCTTCGCATTCCAAAGCCTTCTGTCTGTCTCCATGTACAGTGATTACCCATTTGGGCCAGGTATCTTCAGCTGTAAATACACGTAGCACGGTCTTGCCGTGAATTTCACATACGCATCTCTCCAAACAAGGCGTGGTATGAGCTCTTTACATCCACCACTTCAAAGCTTAAAAACTTCATGCGGAAGTTCCATTCTGTCCCAAAGGCGACCTCAAGAGTGACTTTTCCAAGCGAGCGACTCAATAACCCTGGTACTATGTCGTGGATAGTTGCCCTTGTTGGCTGAAGCTGCCAGTCCGGCATGTTCATTCTTCTAAAGGTATCGTAGTATAAAATGTTTATTCTGCTACCCCCATCCATTAATACTTTGCTCAATTTGTACCCTGCGACTTGTGGTGCGACCACAAGATTGAGCTGTCCTGGATCTTTCACTTCGGGGGGGGGGGGGGGGGTGATCATCGCGGCTCCATATGACTGGCCTGCTTGCCCATTGGATTCTCTATCGCGATACTGGTACTTGGCCTTCCCTTCGGAAGTTTCTAGGGCGGCTTTTTTTTTTGCTCGCACCATCACAGTGTGAAACTGTCCCAAATGTCTTCTTAACTCGCAGCGAGACCCTTGATTATTGGTGTCGAGGTGTGCCCTCGGCAATTCCCATGGTTGCTATACCTAGGGTTGATTCTGTGGTAGAGAACGCGTAGTATCGGTGGAATCGACGGCTGACAAGCTGGATTTACCCAGGTTCAGGGCCCTCGAATGAGGTAAAACCCCTACTTCCTGCTTGTCTGTGTTTATGGTATGAATATGAAAGTTACAAGGGTTCGACGAGCGGCTGATCTCGTCGAGGTTTTGGTGGCTATGGATTCCTCTCCTCGGTCGATCACCCTCCCAGCCTTTATATAGGAGGCTGGGTCTCGGGAAACATAACCGACCAAGATTACATGTATGGAAAGTTTAACCGACTATAACTTGATCTAACTTGGAAAACACTCTTCGTCTCAGGCCTTCCTTCATGGGCTTCGATTAATCTTTGGGCTTCTTTGATCATTACGTGCACCAGGTACCCTTAAGCTGGGGTACCCGCAGAGTATAGCCTCGTCATTAGCCCCGAGTACTTGCTTGACTCGAAGAATCGAGCATGTGCTCCCTTCATCGTGCACGTCATAGTCTTTGCCTTTATACTCCTGATCCGACGTAGTCCTTCTACTCTTAATTTGTTTCGATTGTATGCGTATGTGAACCAAGGGATATTAACATAGTAGGCCTGACTCACTCGAATATCGAGCTCAGTTAACTGCTTACTTGAGCAAAAACCTTACTAGTCTTCAGTCAGACTCGAGTCCCTAGACTCGAGCCTGGAACGCAGTCGAAAGATTTTGCCTAGGGATATTGACATAGTAGGCCTGATTCACTCGAAAATCGAGCTCAGTTAACCGCACATTTGGGCGAAACCATACTAGCCTTCAATCAGGTTCGAGTCCCCGGACTCGAAGCTGGAACACTTTTGAAACTTTTGCCTAGGGATATTGACATAGTAGGCCTGATTCACTCGAAAATCGAGCTCAGTTAACCGCACATTTGGGCGAAACCATACTAGCCTTCAATCAGGTTCGAGTCCCCGGACTCGAAGCTGGAACATACTGGACAGACTCGACTCAGGCTGTTGTAGGTCTTACTGATTCGTTCTGCAGTTTAACTTTTGATACCTAACGCGTCCGTCAGGATTTTCATCATGTCTGTTGACACGGAAAATTTCAAGGGAAAACACTGTTGGAGCGTCCCTCGGCCCATCTCGATTGCTCGGCGGGTCTTACCTTTGCATTTGCGTATGCAGCATCCGAAACATCTGCGATTGGCATAGTCGGGAATTTATGAAGTTTGATTCTTTGATTTGTGAAGTACTTAATGCATTTTAATCGAGTCTGTAGTCGAGTGAATTTTCTTACCTTGTTTTGAAATCTATGGGAGCGCGACAGCGCTCCCATGGGAGTAGCCCCCGAGATTGTGGTTTATTGTCTTGCAATAGAGGACAATCTCAAATCATCCTTCTATACTGCTTTTTGTCAATCGAAATATTTTGTCTTTGAAATCTACGGGAGCGCGTCAGCGCTCCCATGGGAGTAGCCCCCGAGATTATGCTTTATTTCGTTTGAAGTAGAGGATAATCTCAATAATTTTGCTCCTTTTTGATCAATCGCAAGAAATTTTTGATATGCTCCCATGGGAGTACCTTTGCTAGTCGAATCCTTCGTCGATTGTAGTTTCGAATCCTCCAATCGAATGTGAATGCTATCTTTACACCTGACGTCAATCGTGACGTCTTAGGCGTGCGCTCGCTGCTTTGACAAGACATGTCTGTGTGGGCCCAATGTTCAGATTTTTTACCGCAGAAGACGCCGTTTTTATTTTGGACCCGACTTATCATGGTATAATCGGGGCAGTCCTCGGGTAACACATCTGTGTTTTTGATTTGTGCCAGGTCCCGAGTTTATCGAGTGGTTTGTGTTTCCTGTTTGACTCAGCCCCCGAGCATGTCGAGTGGGGTTTGTGTTTTCTGTTTGATCCAGCCCCCGAGCATGTCGAGTGGGTTTGGGTTTTCTGTTTGACCCAGCCCCCGAGTATGTCGAGTGGGGTTTGGGTTTTCTGTTTGACCCAGCCCCGAGTATGTCGAGTGGGCTGTAAGTCTTTGTGTTCACTGATTTTTGAGCTAGAATTTTGATGCTTATGTTTTTATGATCGAGTCCCCGATTGTTTGAGTAGGGTAAAAGCATATATGAGAAATATGGAGGAACATGTATCTTTATTCGAAATATGTGTTCGATCAGCAAGCCGCCTCATTAAAACCTTCCAGTCCCCTTAAGTACCCTGGTAAGGGAAAAGAGTGCGTCTGAAACTTGCTGATTCTTTGACCTTATGTGCTATTACATATGAGGTTAAGAGATCTATGCATAGAACCGACGCAGGTGCGCCACGTTCCATGGGTTTGATGCTACTTCGCCCGTCTTTGCGTTCTTCAATCGATAGGCTCCTCCTTCGATGACTTCT
The DNA here is from genome assembly GCA_947311845.1 of Poa pratensis. Classification (NCBI taxonomy): domain Eukaryota; kingdom Viridiplantae; phylum Streptophyta; class Magnoliopsida; order Poales; family Poaceae; genus Poa; species Poa pratensis. The sequence goes on along the minus strand of CAMZMU010000044.1, from coordinate 5,633,579 downwards.
GTGACGATGTAAGGTCCTTCCCATGGTGATGCAAGTTTATGGACTTTCTTCTGTTTCTCCCGCAGCACCAAGTCTCCCACCATGAAGGACCGTGTGCGTAATCGACGACTATGGTAGTTGCGGAGGTCTTGTTGATAAACGGCTGTTCGTGCCAAAGCCGTATTGCGTGCTTCTTCCAGCAAATCGGCTGCGTCTTCGAGTGCCTTGTTCGCGTCGTTTTCTTCATATGCTTCCACCGTGGTGCATTAAACTTGACGTCGGATGGTAACACTGCTTCCGCACCATAGACCATGAAGAACGGTGTATACTGTGTGGAGGCGTTTGGGTGGTCCGTAAGCTCCATAGTACTGATGGAAGTTCATCTACCCATGCACCCGCGGCCCTTTTGAGTGGTACTAAGAGTCTCTTTTTGATGCCACTGCATACGAGTCCATTGGCCTTTTCGACCTGCCCATTGGATTGTGGATGTGCCACAGAAGCGTAGTTTAGTTTGATGTTTTGTTCCTTGCAAAAGGATTTGAACTCTTCCGCCGTGAAGTTTGTACCATTATCAGTTATGATGCTATCCATTACTCCAAATCGATACATGATCGATTGTATGAAACGAACTGCCGTAGAAGCTGTTGAGCTTGTGATGGGATAGCTTCGATCCATTTGGTGAACTTGTCGACTGCCACTAGTAAGTGAGTATGACCTCCTTTTGATGATTTCTTCAGTGGTCCCACCATGTCAAGTCCCCATTGGGCAAAAGGCCATGCTAATGGTATGGTTTTTAGCGCTGATGCGGGTGCATGTGGCTTGGAAGCGAACTTCTGGCAACCAATACATCTTTTGACTATGTCCTCTGCGTCCCTTAGCGCTGTAGGCCAGTAAAACCCTGCTCGAAAGGCTTTGGCTACGAGTGATCGACTGCCCGCGTGGTGCCCGCAAGTACCGGCATGAATGTCCCGAAGGAGATCCTTGCCATCTTCGAGTGCAATGCATCTTTGGAACATACCTGAGGTGCTGCGTTTGTACAACTCACCGTTTATGATGGTGTATGCTTTTGCTCGTCGAGTGACGCATCTGGCCTCGTTTGTATCTTCTGGTAGTTCATTGCGAAGTATGTATGCGAGAAAAGGTTGAGTCCATATTGGCTCAATGAGAAGTACCTCAATCGGAGGATCCTCTGTGCTTGGCGCTTTGCTCTTGTCTGTAGCTGCTGTCGTGGTCGATGGTCGTTTGTCGATTGACCTACGCTCTATTCGTTCAAAGAAAACACCCGGCGGGACTGGTGCTTTTGTGGAAGCAATGTTGGCTAATTTGTCAGCCTCTTCATTGCTTTCTCTCCCTATGTGTCGTAGTTCGCAGCCATCGAAGCTGCCCTCCATTATGTTGTACAAATCCCGATAAGCGATCATGTTGTCTGCGATTGCATCACAGGCCTTCATTGTTTGCTGCACAACTAAGTTAGAGTCGCCATAAATCATTAGTCGAGTGCATCCCATGGCTTTTGCCATGCGCATGCCATGGATTAGACCTTCGTATTCGGCCTCGTTATTTGATGGGAACTCGAAACCCATTTGCAAGATATAGCGCAGTTTGTCGCCTTTTGGTGATATGAGTATGACGCCCGCTCCTGCTCCTTCATTCTTTTTGGACCCATCGAAATACATGGTCCAGGAATTTGATACGTCAGGTACCCCTGGTAATTGAGCTTCTACCCACTCGGTGTGAAAATCGGGTAGGACTTGTGATTTGATGGCTTTCGGGTGCTCGTACTTGATTCCTAGTGGTCCCAGCTCGATGAGCCATTTTGCTACTCGCCCCGTTGTGTTGGGGTTTGTGAGGATGTCTCCAATCGCTGATTTATTGACCACCATTATCGGGTGTTCTGTGAAGTAGTGCGCCAGCTTTCTTGATGTCATAAATACGGCGTACGCCAATTTCTGATATTGCGGGTACCGCTGTTTGGACGGGGAAAGAACTTCACTTACGTAATATACTGGCCTCTGTATGCTTTGACTATGTCCTTCTTCCATGCGGTCAACCACCAGCACGGTGCTGGCCACTCGATTGGTGGCTGAGATGTATAGGTAGAGTGGCTCATTTTCCTTAGGTGCTACGAGGATTGGCGGACTTGTGAGCATCTTTTTGAGTTCGAGGAAAGCTGCTTCAGCGTCATCATCGTCCACTCGAACTTGTCTGCTTTCTTCATCAATTTGTAAAATGGAAGGGCTTTTTCGCCTAGTTTGCTGATGAATCGACTGAGTGCTGCTACTCGACCAGCTAGCTGTTGTACCTCATGGAGTTTGGTAGGTCTCTTCATTGTGAGTATAGCTTGTATCTTTTCTGGGTCTGCTTCGATTCCACGTGCAGATATCAAATAACCCAAGAGTTGTCCAGCTGGGACACCGAAGGTGCATTTCTTTGGGTTAAGCTTAATGTTGTATCGATTGAGATTCTTGAATGTCTCCTGTAGATCACTGATTAATGTGTCCTCCTTCTCAGTCTTGATGACGATGTCGTCGACGTAGACCTGAACATTGCGTCCTATCTGTTCTTATAGACAGTTTTGCATCATGCGCTGGTAAGTTGCGCCTGCGTTTTTGAGCCTGAAAGGCATGGTTGTGTAGCAGTAGACCCCGAGTGGGGTTATGAATGATGTTTTGTCTTCGTCTTCTTCTTTCATCTGAATTTGATGGTATCCTGAATATGCATCCAAAAATGATAACCGAGCGCATCCTGCTGTTGAGTCGATGATCTGATCGATTCGTGGTAATGGAAAGTGATCTTTTGGACAGCATTTGTTTAGGGCTGTAAAATCTACACACATTCGCAGGGTGTCTGAGTGCTTCTTTTCGACCAGTACAGGGTTAGCAACCCAGTCTGCCTTTTTGATTTCTCGAATGAACTTTGCAGCAAGTAACCTATCAACTTCTGCCTCGATTGCACCTCTTTTGGGATCGGAAACACGGCGCATAGTTTGCTTGACTGGTCTAGACCAAGGTTTTGGATTTCGGTTTGCAAAATTTTCCGCCCCTGAACGGAATGGTCGAAATCCGGCTTTTCGGAAATTTTTCGGAAAATTCCGGACGAAAAGCACAATCCAAAATTTGAATTCTTGAACGAAAACTGAGCGAATTATGAACAAAAATGAGCGGAATTGTCCCAAAAATTAGAAATCTTGCAGCAAGGAGAATAAATCATAAACAAGATGAAAAGGAACGATCCATTGATGGTTTACATACCAACGAATCACCACAGCTGACTAAACTTCAAGCAGCAAATCGATTTAGCACATTGACTACCATGAATTCAACTAACAGGAATCGCAATGTATGGCACGCCCGTCTGCAGCACCGTCCGGTTCCGTTCCGGCCGGCCGGGCAGCCGCGCCAGCGCCCGCCCCCGCGCAAACTGTTAGCCAGCATAGAGCACACTCACGGTCAGCCACGGTGGGCACATCCTGGCCGACAAACGCGTCGTGGCCGGCCTGGAAATCCTCGCTACGCCGAGCTGCCGCGCACGCGACCATCACCGACTCGTGGCCAACGACATGAATCTGGTCCCAGGGACGATGGGCTGCGGTAGGAGGCAGCGGTGCGAGCACATCGTGCGCGAGAAAGGCGGCGGCGCTGGAGAGAGAGAGTTGGGGAATTTGACTAATCCTAGGGTTTGGAGCTCAGTTTGGACCGTTTTATACCAGCAGAAGGGCTTAGCAGGCTGGGCCGGGGGCTGGTTTGGGCCCAAAATTCAAATAAGCCCGAATTTTTTGGCCGGCTAACAAATCTACCGGGCCTTAACGAAATGGCCGAAATCCGGCGAAATTTCGTTTTTTCGGGCCGAAATCCAAAACCTTGGTCTAGACCCTGGCTTGAGTTGTAGAGAATGCTCAGCGAACTCTCTGGGGACACCTGGCATATCAGCTGGGCACCATGCGAATATTTCCCAGTTTTTACGGAGAAATTCAACGAGCGCATTTTCCTGTTCGCTGGTAGGACTCGATGATATGTTCACCGTTTTTGAGGGATCAGTTGGGTGCACTTGATGCTTTCTTGTGTCGTTGGTTGCATTGAATTGTCTGTCGGATGCTAACTTCTTGTGTTCCGGCAGAAGTGTGCGGTCGTTAGAAACCTCCAGTTTGGCGAATGATTGCTCCATCCCATACATCTCTGAGATTTTGCTGAAGTCACGGTCACACGAATCTGACCTTTGAAAGTTCCCGTTGATCGTGATGACTCCTTTTGGTCCTGGCATTTTGAGCTTGAGGTAGGCGTAGTGTGGGACGGCCATGAATCGAGCGAAAGTGGGGCGCCCAAGTATCGCATGGTATTGTGACTTCCAATCGACCACTTCGAACTCAATCGACTCGGTTCTGAAGTGAGTAGGATCTCCAAACGTAACATCGAGTTGTATGGTGCCTTCTGGGAGCACTGCTTTGCCTGGAACGATACCGTGGAAGGTACTTGCGGACTTTGGCAGATTTTTGACTGATTTGTTCATTCTGCGTAGCGTATCTGCAAAGATTATGTTGAGGCCGCTACCTCCGTCCATGAAGACCTTGGTCATGGCGTAGCCTCCGATTTGGGCGTCGAGTACCAAGGCTGCATGCCCTGGTCGATATACTGCGGGTGGATGGTCCTCTCGATTGAAGACAATCGGAGTTTCTGATCCTTTCAAAAAATCTGTGGTAGCTGGGGGTGCCATGACCGCCATATTGACGTGTCGAGTATGTAATTTTTGCTCTCTATTGGAGGGACGTCCTCGCAGGATCATGTTCATCTGCCCGCGAGTTACTGGATATTTTTGTTCATTTCCTTGCTGCATCTGGTGCACGGCTGCTGCCATTTGTGTTCCTGTAACGGGTTGTGCTGGCACCATGTACACTGGCGTCGGTTGCGCTGGTGTTGGTGCAGTATACACCTGAGTAGGCTGTGTTTGCGGTGGTATGGAATATACCTGTGCTTGTTGTACTTGTTGCGGTGCTGGATATGCCTGAACAGGCTGTGCTTGTGATGTAGTGATGGAGTGTACGTCAGTTGAGGAGGTGCACGTCCATCTTTTTGCAGTCGTAATATATGTTCAATCGCGAGTTGATCGAATTCCCTGCAATTTCTCAGCGAGTGGCTAGAGCGAAGCTTACCATCATCCCCTCTGTAAAGATGGAATCTGCAATAATCGTTCATCCTTTCTTCGACTGAGAGCTCAGGCTCTTTGTCTGCTCGCCTGCGCCATTCGGGCCTCTGGTAGCTATCGCGGTCATCGCGTTTGTTATCTCCGCAGCGGTCTCGACTGTCGCGTCGATCGTCTGTGCGATGATCTCGATTATCACGATGATCGTCGGGTCGTCTGTCAGTTTGGTCGCGGCTGTCCCTTGACTGGACAAAGCCTGCTGCGATGAAGTTTGGATGGTCATCGTCGTGATAACGATTCTTGCGTTTGCGCCTTCGATCATCTCTGTAGCTATCTCTGCGGTCTCGACTGCCACCCTCGTGATTTTCATGTGATGCTTCGGGTCGAGTGCCTCGTACGGAGTCTTCTCCATCTGCCCACTTTGTTGCGAGTACCATGAGTGCCGCCATTGTCTTTGGATCTTCTCGACCAAGTGTTTCTTTGAAGTCTTCTCTCCAGAGTCCGTTTTTGAAGGCGTCGATTGCCCTATCTTCTGATACGTTGCCTACTGAGTTACGGATGGTGGTCCACCGCCGTATGTACGATCTCAGAGATTCATCTGACTTTTGCTTGCAGGTCCGGAGCTCCTCGAAAGTTTTGGGGCGCTCACATAGAGGCTCGAAGTATTTGATGAAATCACCTTTGAAGTGCTCCCACGAATCGTAGTATGATTCGGGTAGCGATTTGAGCCAATCGCGAGCTGTTCCTTCCATCATGAGTTGTATGTACTGCATAGTTGTAGTTGTGGTGCCGCGCTGACATCCGACTGCCAGCCTGTAATCTTCTAGCCAGCCTGATGACTCTTGTTTGCAGTTGAACTTTGGCGTGGTAGCTAGCGAAAACTTCTTGGGCATACGAGCCTCCCGGATCCGTCGAGTGAAGCATAGCGCTCCACATGGCCCAATTTCTGCTTCCGAGTCCGAGCTGTTGCTGTATGACCTCCTCGAGTGGCTACTGCTGGAACGATGACGGCGTGAGCTTTTTCGACTGCTCCTTCCCCGAGGACTTCGACTGCGATGGTCCCGATCTGTATCTCTCCTTGGAGTTGCTTGTGGATGCTGTATGGCTTGTGCTGCTATTGCCAGTTGTTTGTACAGTTGGAGGTGCCGATCCCTCTTTGGGTCTCCTGCAGGAGGTTCGATTGTTCTGAGATAGATGCCTAGCGTCATCAGCGCCCCGGCTGGCTCAGTAGGGATGGGGACTCCTTCCGCGTCGACTACCATAAAGGCTGGGTTTAGGTTCCGAGTGACCGCTGCACGATCTGCGTCTCCGAGGTTTATGAATCGTGACCTATTCGCGGGTCGGTTCTGCCCGTTGAACTCGTAGACAATGCTCTTCGCCGAGCACTCGATATGCTGGCTTGCTTTTTGCGTTCTTCGAGTACTGCTCGGTAGTTCTTCAACCGTATCGATTCTTGCCACTGGAAGTATTGTAAGGTCAATACCTCTTCCGGAGTTGCGTTTGCTGGTAGCATTGTGCAGCTTTCGATTACTTTGCTCACTTTTTCCGCCATCTCTGCGGTGATGGTCAGCGTGGTTGTTCCGTCAGGCATGGTGACTGTGCAAGGGTATTCTGTAGGTCGACGGCATGTTGCAGCTGCTGACGTTTCTGCTGTACTCGCGGTGTACACCTGATATGGAACCACCCGATCTTCTGCCCATGTGTTGCTAATACGCATTATGAATTCGGCGTCGTCATCCAGGCTCATGTTGGAGTTGCTTTGCTTGCTGGGGTTTCTGCCGCAATCGAGTTGATCTTCGAGTGCTTTGTCCAGGCTATCTGCGTCGCAGGTGAATATCTCGTGGCTGGCACGGATTTCTGGGCCGTTGAGATCGGCGAGGTATATGTTGTTATCTATGTTCTCCTTGTTCCCCGCGACGTCGTTGCAGTCGACGACGTTGTCGAGTGACTCGATTGAGTTGTTTGGGCGGTACGCAGATTCGATCTCGCTTCTTCCAAATCTTTTTGCCACCTCGTCACGGAATTCTTGCAAGGTCATGGATGTTGCGGAGTCGCTTGGCGATTGGATCGGGATGATCTGTGACGATGTCGCGCCCAAGATGGATGGTATTGCAGTCGAAGCGTTGTCGATTGTCTCCGTGTCGAGTGTCTCCATGTCGAGTGGGTCTAACAGGTCCTGCACACCATCTTTATCGACAAAGAAGTTAAATTTTCCAACTGTAATATCCAAACCTTATTCGAGTCCGGCAGAGGCTTGCTGAGCTTCCACCGAGTGCGGCATGAGCCTCCTTGGAGATTTTGGCGAGTGATCGCTTTTTGAATTGATGCTGGTAGATCTTGCCGGCGAGTTGCCGTTTGCAATGGTGGTCGGTGATTTGCTTTTTGATGATGTAGTAGGCGAGTTACCTTGTGCAGATGCGATCGGCGGGTGGCCGCTTGATGATGAAACCGGCGAAACCGTGAGCCCAATACTACCTATTCCCACAGACGGCGCCAATTGTCGAGGTGTGCCCTCGGCAATTCCCATGGTTGCTATACCTAGGGTTGATTCTGTGGTAGAGAACTCGTAGTATCGGTGGAATCGACGGCTGACAAGCTGGATTTACCCAGGTTCAGGGCCCTCGAGTGAGGTAAAACCCCTACTTCCTGCTTGTCTGTGTTTATGGTATGAATATGAAAGTTACAAGGGTTCGATGAGCGGCTGATCTCGTCGAGGTTTTGGTGGCTATGGATTCCTCTCCTTGGTCGATCACCCTCCCAGCCTTTATATAGGAGGCTGGGTCTCGGGAAACATAACCGACCAAGATTACATGTATGGAAAGTTTAACCGACTATAACTTGATCTAACTTGGAAAACACTCTTCGTCTCAGGCCTTCCTTAATGGGCTTCGATTAATCTTTGGGCTTCTTTGATCATTACGTGCACCAGGTACCCTTAAGCTGGGTACCCGCAGAGTATAGCCTCGTCAATTGGGTAGCCTTTCCGTGTCTATTTGTATCGGCTTGTGACACACTTCTTCTTCTAAGTTTCCTTCTTTCCAACGCCGATAGTAGTGACATTCAGCCTTCGTGTGACCTGCTGGTCTTCCATCCTTTCTGCGATGTAAGTCGCATGGGCTGTGGAAAGCTCGCTCAATGCCATGTTGGAAGGGCGTCCTGCTTCTCAGTTGCTCCTTTTTCTGAAACTCACGATTTACGACTGACTACGCCTTCCCTTTTCCTTCCAGACTACGCGGCAAGTCATCTTTTATTTCTTCTGTGTTGGCGTACTTGTTTGCTATAGCCAGAAGTTTGTCCAGGCTATCGATCTTGTTTTGGGCGCGACTTAATTTATGCACCAATGGTTCGAATCTGCAGTTCTGCCTCATCACTCGCACGACAGAGTTCACCTGTATTCTTTGGGATGATGCAACAATGTCCGCGACTCTTTTCACCCATTGGCGACTTGTTTCGTCAGGCCCTTGGATGCATTCTCCAAGTCTTCTATAGTGAAAAGTTGTTGGTCCTGGAAATTCTTGATGAACAGGTCCTTCAATTCTGCCCAGGTATTTACAGACTTCGCTGGCAGTTTTCTTATCCAAGATCTGTCGTCTTCTTCCAACGCTATATGCAGGTACTTAGCGCATACTTCTTCAGTTATGTCCATCTGAGCCATACTTACTTCATAATTGTTTATCCATGAGACGGTGTCTTGGCCTGTGCGGAAACCGGTAAGCCCTCGCGGCTCCTCGAAATTTTGGGGGAACCTTGTGTGCCTTATCCTGTCCCCGAAACACGCCGGTCCCTTCAGCAATGAATGTGTACTAACAGGCGCAGAGAGAACCGTCTGCGGCTGATGCATGTAAAATGCATACATGAACTTTGCATGTTATTACTAGATATTACTACATATTTGCAACTTATATGATGTTATATTCATGTTTTATAATGATTTCGGGGATTTTCTAAACAATCCCCCCTCTTTTGGTTCTAACTCTGTTTTCCAGAAAACGTCTTTTTTAGTGTTTCGGACTTTCCGGGAGCTTCGGGACTCCAAAAAGGGCAAGGCCAAAGAGCACGGTTCAGAATTTTCGAGACGAACGCAATGGGCTGAAAATGAAGACCAGAAGCCCAACCAGCTGGAAACTAGAGGGCCCCACGCGGTCAGATTCCCTGGCCGCGTGAGGACCCCCTTTTCCCCCTCGTGGCTCTGTCCGTTTTTGTCTCCGTGGCTTCGTCTTGACCTAAAACCGGCTATAAAAATAGTCCCCCGGGGAGTTTCGGGAGGAGGCGGCGGAGAAACACAAAACCACGAAACAGAGAGTCAGAAGGCTGCCGCCGGAGAAGATCGGAGGGGGGAAACGCCGCCGGAATCACCTCCGGAGGGCTCCACCCCCCTCCGGCGTGTTCATCATCAACATCTACAGCAAGATCATCTCCATCTCTCCACTGTAAACTCTTGGCAAACATGATATATGATGCAATATACTATTCCCTTGATCTATTGTGTCTCCCCATCTATGTTTGAGAAGTGATTTGTTCATGGCAATAGTGAAATAGTTCGTTGATTGGTTGCATACAAGTTTTGTTATCTTTTATGATTGTCTTTATGTACAATATATGAGTGCACACATATGTTGGGGAATGCATGTAAGGTGATCACCGGTAATGTAATGGAGTGAGGGAGACTTGGGAGGACATGTAAACCTGAGACCGAGTCATGAAGTTACTTTATTGGGGGATATATATAGGGGACCTTAGAACTTAAGGCTATGGTGGGACTTTTATGTCTTAATAATTCTTGTGTGCTCATTTACTTGGCCATGAGATCCATCATAAGGGGTTTTAGTTCATTTACTTGGCTACACCTATTTATGGCTCCTTCCTAGAAGAAACAATTAAGACTGAAACATGTGCTTCACTAATTGTGACAACCACACGAATGAAATAACAATTGCTAGAACATTTGCTCCCTTGAGATATTTGCTACTTGAGATATTTGCTACTTGCTACTTTGAGAAACTTGCTCTAAGAAACTTGCGTTTGAAACTTGATTGAGAAACTTGTTACTAGATAAACCCATTCCACATCACTTGCTTTCATTAGTTAGTTCCTTTCATATTTAAACTTATTGCTTTGCACAAACGGCCATATAAGAGGGTTATAGGGCTTTAGAGAATAGATAGTTTACCTTCAGCTCCTCGTGGGTTCGACACTCAAATACTTATCGAATTGTGCTACAGTGATTCCTTGCTCTTGGGGATTATCAAGCACTTTTCTGGCGCCGTTGCCGGGGAGCGTTGTGCTAAGCTTTTATTCTTGTTTGCATTGCATACTAACATATAAATCTAAAACATTATTATAAAATGGAAAACAACCAAACAATTATAGAACTGTATAATATCTATCTTGAGTTAGGACATGAAGTGTTTGAGGAGAAAATTAAATTTTATTTGCATAACAATCATGTTTGTGGTAGTACTAATTCGTTGAACACCTTTATTGCTAATGCTAAGGAAAACCTTAAGCTTGGGGAAGTTTGTTTTGATGAATATGATATTTTTAGTCCCCCAAGTTTGGAAGAGAAAATTTATTTTGATGATACTATGTCTCCCATTTATGATGATTACAATGATGTATATGATATTTTCAGTCCACCTACTATTGAGGATGAAAGTGATTTAATTGAGTTTGATGATCCATTATGCTCATTAGATGATAAGTCTTTATGTGGTGATTCTATTCAAAACTATGTGGTTATGTTTAACTTTAATGCTTGCAACTATTATGAGAGAGGAAGAGATAAGAATCCCCTTTATGTTTCTATGTTATTTAAAATGCAAGCTATTGATTATTATATGCATTGGTTACCTCAAATTTGTTGTTATTTATTCATATATAAAATTCCAATGCATAGGAAGAGAGTTAGACTTAAAAGTAAATTGTTTAATATTCTGTGGTGTGTTCCTTATGCTTTAATTTCCTATTCGGTTTGAGCACACCTTTATATCTTTACAACATGTAAAATATCTTTACCTACTGTTTTGTGACAATTAGTTTAAGATTTTCATTTTATATAAAATTTGGGAAAGTAAATGAGAAGGATGAGTAATGGAGAAGTTGGGGTCGACCTTGAACATGTGTTGTTCATGCCAATGGAACCGTTGCAAAGTCTCTATCATTAAAACTTTTCCCAAAGCTAAAACCAAATAAAAAGAGTGTTTATGTTGTATATATTTGCTTCTCCTTTTGCCTTTTTGCTAAATCAAAAACAACAAAAATATTTTCCTTCTTCTTTGATTGTTTCTCTTGATTCTTGCTTGGTTCTTTTTGTTTCTTTTTGATTTTTATCTTCAGCTTAAGTTTTGGGTTTTTGAGTCAAGGTGCTTGTTTACTACCGTAACATCACCTTTGTATCTTATTTTTCATCTTAATGGCAAGAATAACCTCTTTTGAGAGGTAGGATTAAACAATAGTGATTTGCTGTCCAGAAAACAGATGCCTGAGCTTCACTGCGAAAAATGTATAAAATCACAGAAGAGGAATTTTGACCTGATATTTTACGACAGCAATATTCAGTTATTAATACACATTTCATTAGTTCAAAGTTTTCTGATTTGAGCAACGTAAGTGCCTCTGAAAATTCACTCTTTACGGGCTGTCCATTTTTGACAGATTCTGTCTTTATTTTGCATTACTCTCATTACTTGTGTTTTGTGTGGTTCTATTGATCAAAGAGCAATACACAACCATAGTAATATTAGCTAATGTGTAGAATCAACTCATGATATGTCTTTGCTGTACCTATGAGGATTTCATTTATGGAGACACTAACCCCTCTAATCAAGTTTTAAGATGAGTTTTGTGTGAAGAGAACTTTCAAGTGGAAGAGTTGAGGGTGATGAATAAAGATCACGAGGGACAAACACTCAAGCTTGGGGATGTTACCCCTAGGCTCACCCTACATATATCAAATAAGTACAAGAATTTAAGCTTGGGGATGCCAAGCCACCTCACTCCAACCATCTTGATACCAAGTAAGTAAGCCTAGCTATATGGCTATAAAGAAAGCGCTTTACGGGAGGCAACCCGGTTGTTTTTACTTTTGATTTTCTTTGTGTCCTCTTGCTGTAACAAGAGACTTAGTTTTTAGTTTAGTTTCTGGAATTCTTAATAAAGTGCCAAGTTTTACCTATTTTGGCTTGAAAAAGTTGCTTTTTGCATTCGGAGATTTTATTCCAGCACGAATCTGTGCACGGTATGATTTTTAATTCCTATTCTGTAACTCCGAATGAGCTGAAATTTGAACTGTGGTTGCAACTTTTCATCCTCTGTGAGCGTGAATTTTTTCAGATTTTTTCGACATATTTAAGTAGGGTAGAAAAATACGTTTTGCTGCTGCTGTTTTTCTGGACGGATTCTGTCCCATTTTGTTTGATGCATTCTTTGAACTTTTAACTTGAATCTTTTTTATCCAATTGAGTTTATAAGTAGGCATACAACATTATACACTTTCTGGACATTCATATGAATTTTTGTTTAAGGATTTTATGCAGCAAGCAATTCATTTGTCTATCACTACTAATGTCACCCCACAGAAAAGAAATGGGAGAAACGGTGTTTTGAAGTTTTTTCACAGGGATTAGAGGAGATGCACCAAGAGCTATCCAAGGATGGTGAAGACCATAAGCTTGGGGATGTGAAGACAACCCCACTGGACCAACACACTCTCGGTTTGCACACGTCTAACTTCTGTTTTTCGATCAATGCACCCTATCACATAAACTTGGAGCGTCTTTTATTTGCTTTTTATTTTGATTTTTGTTTGTCTTGAGACCACCACTATCATTTATATATGAGAAAGCTACTGGAAATTTGGGTTGAATTAAGTTGGATGCTATTAAAAAGATTGGGAAAGGGATGTTTGAGTTGATTCAAAAAGATACATATAGTTGCATGATTCATGTGCTTTTTAATGAGTATTAATTTGCAAGTGTTTTATCAAGAGCTATCTTTTATTCATGTTTTGATGCTGAATGTCACTTTACTTTGTTTAACATGGATTGGTTAGTTCTATGGACACTTATGCATGCATTTAGACGGTCAACTTTCTCCCTTTTGCTAGCCCAAAAAATTCCAACAAGTAAAAACTTGTTTTCCAACACCTTCAACCAAAGTTTTTCCAGTGAGTCCACCATATCTACCTGTTAGCTTTATGCTATTCCAAGTATGTTTATCATGTTATATTGTATTATCTTTGCTTCCAAATTAAAATGCTTATGTTATTGATTGTTATGGGAAAAGTTGGTTAAAAAGCTCTCACGAACTTGATGCACACTTTACTTTCATTGCACTTAATAAACATGAACCATTGTGATTAAAATTATGAAGTTGTGTGCTTGACAAGAGTCTTGGTTGGGAGTTAGCTCATATGTGCTGTCACATGGCAAGCTTTCAACAGTGCTCTTAATTATATTTAGTTGATATCATGTACTTTTGTTTATGGATGCCTAACATTGTGTGAAATAAAAGTGGAAACTTGGTAAGTTTGAGGAGTAAGTATAAATGGCTAGAGAGACTCACCGGGCGGCTAACCCAAGCCATGCATCATTCATGGTGGAAATTTACTTACATATCACGGTGGACCTTCAGTGAGGCACTTCACAATAAAAAGCTATAACAATAGTAAATAAAAGAGTGCTGAGATTGTCCATTTTGTTTGTTTGTCTTGTCATTTTGACATGGGCTTGTTCCATGTCCTGGGACAAGAGGTACCCCGGGAGCAACTCTTAATGATGCTATTATTACTTGCAATGACTTTAACTTGAACTTGCTTTGTGACCCGAGTTGAGTAGCCAGTTGGAGAGGTACTTGTATTCAAGGGGCATGAGGCATTCAACCCATACTTTGTCAAGCACATTACTCATATTTGCTTTCACTTTAAACTTTAACCATTCAAGATGCTATGATAGGGGTAATGAGAGCTCCACACCAATGGATACCACATTGCAAACATTAACTTAAGTAGAAGCATTTGGAAGCTAGATGAAACTTATTCATGTTTTACCTCTACTTATTTATCTATCTTTCCAAAGTGTCCACCTTTTATATTCAGATTTACAAGAGTACTCTATGACCATTATAGGATGTTTTTACTTTTCATTATGCATACATTTGGTCCATAGTACTTTCTTCTATGTTACACTTTGTGAATTATCATTGAACATCCTTTCATTGAATATTTGATATCACTTCATAATCTATCTTGTATATTGCTACTCCTTTGAGAATGAATCATTTGACTTTATGTAGCAATAGTAATCATCTTTGATATCCATTGATAGTATTAAAATGCAAAGTCCATGTTAGTTTTATCACCTTCATACTCGAGGACGAGTATAGGTTAAGCTTGGGGATGTTGATGCATGTAAAATGCATACATGAACTTTGCATGTTATTACTAGATATTCCTACATATTTGCAACTTATATGATGTTATATTCATGTTTTATAATGATTTCGGGATTTTCTAAACAATCCCCCCTCTTTTGGTTCTAACTCTGTTTTCCAGAAAACGTCTTTTTTAGTGTTTCGGACTTTCCGGGAGCTTCGGGACTCCAAAAAGGGCAAGGCCAAAGAGCACGGTTCAGAATTTTCGAGACGAACGCAATGGGCTGAAAATGAAGACCAGAAGCCCAACCAGCTGGAAACTAGAGGGCCCCACGCGGTCAGATTCCCTGGCCGCGTGAGGACCCCTCTTTTCCCCCTCGTGGCTCCGATGCCGTCCGTTTTCGTCTCCGTGGCTTCGTCTTGACCTAAAACCGGCTATAAAAATAGTCCCCCGGGGAGTTTCGGGAGGAGGCGGCGGAGAAACACAAAACCACGAAACAGAGAGTCAGAAGGCTGCCGCCGGAGAAGATCGGAGGGGGGAAACGCCGCCGGAATCACCTCCGGAGGGCTCCACCCCCCTCCGGCGTGTTCATCATCAACATCTACAGCAAGATCATCTCCATCTCTCCACTGTAAACTCTTGGCAAACATGATATATGATGCAATATACTATTCCCTTGATCTATTGTGTCTCCCCATCTATGTTTGAGAAGTGATTTGTTCATGGCAATAGTGAAATAGTTCGTTGATTGGTTGCATACAAGTTTTGTTATCTTTTATGATTGTCTTTATGTACAATATATGAGTGCACACATATGTTGGGGAATGCATGTAAGGTGATCACCGGTAATGTAATGGAGCTCCCTTGAGATATTTGCTACTTGAGATATTTGCTACTTGCTACTTTGAGAAACTTGTTCTAAGAAACTTGCGTTTGAAACTTGATTGAGAAACTTGTTACTAGATAAACCCATTCCACATCACTTGCTTTCATTAGTTAGTTCCTTTCATATTTAAACTTATTGCTTTGCGCAAACGGCCATATAAGAGGGTTATAGGGCTTTAGAGAATAGATAGTTTACCTTCAGCTCCTCGTGGGTTCGACACTCAAATACTTATCGAATTGTGCTACAGTGATTCCTTGCTCTTGGGGATTATCAGCGGCTTAAAAGGGACGCGATCCGGTTGAGTCGCACTGGGCCTCTCTTTAGCCGCTGTTATGGGGGATTCTTTATCCGCCGTGATCTGAAGGTCTGCCAATTGGTTGACTATTTTCTCCGCAGGTCGCTCTGCCGAACTCGAGGTTGCTTCGATGTGCGGCTCATCGGGTGTTATCCCATATAGGTTAGCTTGCTGTAAGATCGCTGTGTTGAGTAACTCGATGGCATACCGTGCATCTTTGTCGGCTTGTGTTTTGCCTACTGGCGTCATCTTTGACAATATTCCGACTGCCATGTGCACATTGCCCTCTGGGTCATCTTGGTGTCCAACCGGTGTTGAAACTTCCTTGGCTGCTGATAATAACGGGCTGCTGTCCTTGGGAAGAACACAACTGAGCGTGACTTGTCCTGCTTCATGAGTCGCACGTAGCGAGAGCCGCTGTCGTTCTTGCTGAAGTTGTTGACATTCCTCTTGGAGTCTTTTTCGCTCCGAGGCTTTCCTTTGTGCCTCATCAGCAAGTTCGGCCCTGATGGCCTCTATCTCTTCTATCTGGAGGTTTGTTTTCTTGCTTAGTATTGGAGACCAAAGTGCGCTCTGCGCGCCTGATGTTGGGTCCGATCCTATGACCTCTGCGGTTTCTGCGGCTTCTTCTAACACACAGACTCTGACGGGTCGCAATTCTTCTTCTGGCTGGTCCTTCCGCGGTGCGTTGAAGGATCCGCGGCTGATGGATCCGACGACAATCTTGGCGGACCCGAAGGGAACGATGTATCCAAACTCCAGGTTATCCGCCTCGGGACCCCACTCTGAGTCATCGATGAAGGGTACGCCGTTGATCTCCTCTACTTGGCAAACGACGAGGTCTTCGATCCCTGACATGGATCTTGCTTGGAACGTGACGCTTTTGACCGCGTGCCCCACGGTGGACGCCAACTGTCGTGGGTTAATCTCGGCAGATGTCATTGCGATGACTTCATAGGCGTGGGGATTGCGCGAGTCAAGCGTCTCCTAGCTTAAGATCACATGGCACGAAGAAGACAATATTTACCCAGGTTCGGCCCCTCAATGTGAGGTAAAGACCTACGTCCTGCCTATCCTAGATTGATATTGATTGGAATATGGTGTTACAAGGTTGGCGATCGAGGTGTCGAGTCGCCGTATGTTCTAGGGTTTGGAACTTGTGAGCTTCTCCCTTCTAAATCCTGCGAGCCCTCTTTATATACACAGAGGCTTCGCTAGGTTACAAGGAAAGTTACTCCTTCAAGGAAAGAGTAAGTCGGAGTCCTACCTGGAGACTAATCATTTTCGTGTCTTCCAAGTTAATCCGCCTCCGCTCTTCTAGATTCTTCCATCGACATGCCGCGATCCTTCGCCGGCCCATCTCCGTGTAGGCCCATTAATGGTGCGGCTGCGAAATTATCATGAGCCGCGTTGCTCTATTGGGCTGCGGTTAGTCCATTAAGTATTCCCCCGACACTACCTACATTGGGGACAGGTCATGACAAATAGCACTGATTGCTCGATTTGTTAGTCTGAACCAGTTTTCTGGCAGGTGGGCTCCACTGTCAGGTCCGACGTGGCACCAAATTTTTGTCCAAGGAGATATACATTAAAATGTATACAATTTTGGACTTCTTTGCATTTTTTCGTGCGGACCCACCTGTCAGCTGCTCTCTCTTTCTATTGCTGGAAAAAAGAAAAAGGTCGACGTCGACGCGCCCGTGGGCTGCAGTCGCGCCGACGGTCGCGGCAGAGGGCCTCCACGGCCTGGAGGCGGCGGCGGATGTCGCGCCCGCCGGAGCCCGAGCCCTCCCTCTCTCCCTCATCTCCCCAGTCGCTCTCCCCCTCGCTCTGCTCACTCTCTCGCGCAAGCACCCGAGAGCCGGCCGCCGTGCCGTCGCCTGGAGCCGTCGCATCGCAGCACCCAGAGATCGATTGAGGTCACCACCGCAACCGCCTCCCCGTCAGCTACCTCCACGCCGAAGATTGAGAGCCGGGGCGCTCCGAATCGAACGGATCGACCGCGTCTTCCTCGCCTCCGGCCGGTAGCCGCCGAGCAGACGAGGATGCGATTGCGGGGCCACCACCGCCGCCAGGGTGCGCGGCGAGGCGACGGGCAGGCCGTCCCCCTTGCGCGTGGCAGGGAGGCGCAACTCAGGCTCGGGCGGCAGCGGGGGCGCTCCCGGCAGTGCCGCACGCCTGCTCCTCGCCTCCTCATCCAGCTTGGAGTGGCCGCACCCCATCGGCCCGGGCTCCCGAAAGGAGAGGCCAGAGCCCGCATCACCTGACCCCCTGCTGCTGGTCCAGGTGGTCGCCGGCGACACAGAAGGTCGAGGCAGGAGGTCAGGCTGAGCAGGGAACCAGGGGCCCGCCCCAACGGCGGCGACCGTCTGACGGTCGTCTGCCACCAGTTCCTTCTCACAGAAGAGTTTGGCATATTCTTTTTTCTAAAATTGGAGGGATAAAAAATTAGAAGATATAATTCATGAAGGTTCTTCTTGTAAAATTGGTTGCAACAATTCATTTGTTTTTGCCACGTAGACCCGACAGGTGGGTCCAACCGGTCATAAAATGAGTTAACATGCTTAAGCTGAAAAATCAGTGCTATAGCACGGCCTGTCCCCAATGTAGGTAGTCATTTGTCATTTTCCCCAATTATGATAGTTTCGGAACAACACGGCCCAAAATATCATAGTTACCCGCCGCAACACTATGCAGCACCTAGGTCCTTCGGGACCTTTCCCCGTTAAAAAAAAAACGAGAATTACGAAGTGTCACGTGGAATATCTTTCCATGTGAAAGAGAAAATAAATACTCCGGTAAAAATATTCAAGGGCGGTCCATTTACGTTTCTTTTGTGAAGCAGTAATTTCGAAGTAAAACGTGCCACCTCGTCTACCTCCTGAGACGAGAGAATTCGACAGCAGAGAGGAGAGCACCAACAAACCCAAGCGCTGAGCACAACCGGCGAGCGGCCGCCCGAGAGATCTGAGAACTCTGAACGCACTCCCTTACC
Organism: Poa pratensis; assembly: GCA_947311845.1. Taxonomy (NCBI): domain Eukaryota; kingdom Viridiplantae; phylum Streptophyta; class Magnoliopsida; order Poales; family Poaceae; genus Poa; species Poa pratensis. The sequence continues at coordinate 5,614,918 of CAMZMU010000044.1, read as the reverse complement.
GGAGATGGAGATCCCCGCAGCTGCCATCCACCGCCTCCAATCCTCCATTCGCGAGGCCGCCTCCGCGCCCCCTCCCTCCCCCTCCCGAGCTGCCGAGCCTGCCCCTCCCATCCCCTCCTTCGCCGACGCCGTTGCCGCCTTCGACCCCGATGCCTCGCCGGAGGTCGTCTGCGGGCGCTGCGGCGCCGCGGGCGGCCTCCTCCGTGGCGCGCAGTCCGCTGTCTGCGCCTACTGCGGATCTCCTAGGCGGGAGGAGGCCGATGGTATCGCCTTCCGAGGCAGTGCGGCCTACCGGTGGCTGCTCGGCTCGCTCCGGCTCGATGGATCTGTGAGCTCTTTTTCTCGCCTCGTTTGTTTCAGTCAATCTGCACTATTTGGCAACTCTAGTTGAAATTCGGTTCCACTGGCCAGGGAGACGTGAAGCCGTAGATTTGGCATTTGGGTCTATGCGCTTAAGGTTTCTAGAGGCATCGCTTGAATGGAAATAGGGAAGTAATAAGTGCAAAAAACTTGGGATGACTGCTTATAAATCTAAGCCATATAATTAGGCTGTCTTTTTATGTGGATTGTGTAACATGGAAAATCTGGCAGAATAGGAGAGCGAGGGGAAGAGGGGGCAGCCCTTGGCCGATCATCCAATTCGGTCCAAGTGCCATTGCAATTTAGAGATGCTTTCTGTTTCTTTTTCTTCCGAAGAAGGAACTAAAAGTTTAAAAAGGAAATTGCGGAACTGCAAACGAGTCTTTGGAGAAAATGTGCCTTACACTTCTGGATAATTAGACTTCCCAATTTATAAGAAGTCAGGAAAGAAATACTCTGCTAGGTCGCTACGACATCATGGTATGAGGCCAGCCGATAACAAAAAGAAGACATGTCTTACTATCAAGACCAGAACATGCTTTCGAACATGTGTTTTGTAGTTAAATATGGACTTCGAGTGTTTTATTGGCACAACTGTTCCTTCTGTTTTCAGTTATCAGCTTATTATTAGTGGAACACTCAGGCCCTGTTTGTTTGGGCTTCTGCTTCTGCTTTTGGCTCCAAAAGCAGAAGCCCAAACAAACACCACCAAATTGCAAAGCACTTGCAAGAAGCGCTGTAGGAAAATACACGGTAGAAGCGAACTGGAGCAGAAGCGGGGCGGGAGCAGCTTCCCGCAACTTCCTACTCAAGTGGCGAAACGTTTTTTCCTATTACCCACTCCGTTCCTCAAAATTACGAGCCAACTGCCACGCTGAGCTCGAACTGGCCACTTCCCTTCGCTTCGCATGTGTATCTAGCTGACTACCTGTACGGCTGTCCGGTACGTGTCCCCGAGCTGGCGACTTCCGTTCGTTTTGCATATGTACGTGTACCTTCCTTGCCATGTGTATTTACTGTACGGTACTTATATAGAGTCGACTCTATCTCACACAAATAATTTCTTTAATTCATAATAGTGTGTGTACGAAATATGTGTGTGTCGACGAGTAGGTTCCATTCCCGTGATCGGTTTTGAGTTTTCTGGATTGTCGGTTCTTAATTTTGGACCGAAGTTTGCATCAATTTTAGATGAATTTAATAAAATTCGTTGCACTTGGTCACCCGTTTGAACTTTCTTCGAGGGAGTAGATCGTTCTCGCCATTTTCTACAACTTTCTTGTTGTAACCTTTTTAATTTGACGGACATAAATGAATAGATTTTGTATGTGCTTATAATCTCCTTGTTAAATTCGTTGAATTAAATAAGTCAAAAATAATTGTCGCTTCAAATCGGCACTTATATAACATCTTCAGCACTCAGGGGCATTCCAGACATTTCACCCAGAAAGAAAACCAACAGCAACCGCTGCCAACAGCACTCCTGCCAAACATCATCAAATCTCTGCTTCTCACAGCTGCTTTTCCACAGCTCAACAGCTACAGCTGCTTCTCAAAAGCTGCAGCCCAAACAAACAGACCCTCAAGGCACTTGAACATTAGGATAATTTTTATTGTTGTTGTGTGAAGAAAATGTAATGTAAAGAATGCATAATGTTATGGTATAATAGGGGCTAGATCACCATTTTCCAGTTTCCTTTTCAACCCAACCACTCCTTAGTTAATTTTTTTTGCATGGTTCTTCGACGAATACAGTGGATTAATATTTGGCTGTTCACAAGGCTGTCTGAATGCTATTAGTTTATGTTAACAATTCTTCCTCAGTTTGGTTGATTCATGATGCTACCTGTGAGCCTCCCAAGATCAAATATACTGGATTCTGATACCAGTTTTTTTTGTTGTGCAACCCCATTATCGAAAAAAAGAAGTTCTGTGCAACCTATTTTACTGTGATCTGAGTAGCCTAATCGAAAGTTTCTTGCTTGTGAGCTGCTCTCCTGGAACACTACTGCACTACTTTAGGTGAAATATTGAGGTAGAAGTTGTGTAGTTCAGTTATGATATAAACCTTATCTGTTTGCCAATGATGGCCTTATAACTACATATTCCAGAGAATGTGAGCAAGCTACAAGCTTTTCTTAGTAAGCTGCAGCTTAAATTGCAGAGTTCTTGGGAACTGTTTGGCTCAGCTTCACAGTTCCCTAAAGTATAGCAGAAGCACGTCTAGTATCTAATAAGTCTAGGTCCTGCTGTCCTTACTAACCTAGGATCGCAATCTGTTAGATTTTTTTGCGGGTAGTAATCTGTTAGCATTTGATGGTATGTAAACCCAAAGATCGTCCAAGGGAGATTATGCCACTTAGAGTACGATTGCTTTGACCATTATAACAAGTTTGCCTTATGCTAGATCAATGGGGAAGCATTTTCTCTTCTTTTTGTAGAAGTAACGGAGAAGCTGCCCTACAAGCTTTGTCAAACAGTCCTTAGGGCACATATTATCTGACCGAGAAGCTAAACTCTAAAAAAAGTAAAAAAAATATCGTCATTGTGGCTTGAGCGCATGTATTTGTTGTAACTTTTTTTCTCAAACTTATCTTTAGTAATTAATTATAAATGCTAACAACATTTAATACACAGTGGAAGATAAGCTTCGTACTTATTAACATATAACATAGGTTCAATTTGAAGCTGTGTTTGATGTCATGTCCATTGTTGGATGGCACTGAAATATCTAGGAAGCTGGTTGTCTAAAATTTTGTTTGAAAAGTGATTCATATTGTTATATTACTTAGAGAAGGACAGGCCTGGCGCAGTGGTGAAGTACTCCCCACTTGTGCCAAGAGGTCCTGGGTTCGACTCAGCCTCTCTGCATTGCACTTTGCAGGGGTAAGGCTTGACTCGTATAATCCTTCCCCAGACCCCACCTGGTGTGGGAGCTTCTAACACTGGGTCTGTCCTTTTTTTATTGTTATATTACTTAGAGTAAATTTGACAATATGCTTATCTAGATGTGTTTTAGTTGGACTATTATAGTAATATAGGAGTACCATGTACTTGTCTTGGTGCTTGCTTACTCACTACATGGACGATTTAAAGCCATTTCTAGAGCATGAGCTTCATGTGCTATTGAGAACGTGGACGTTGCTTGCCGTTGAAATTTTGGAATCTGGATTATTTCAGTAAGCTTGAGCTCCCAGTAAACTCGATTGATCTTGTGGAGAAAGCGCATCTTGTTTGTTGGTATTTACCTCCTTAAGATTTGCACTAGAGTTCTATTTGTCTTTAAACTGTATTCAGGATATATTGTCTGATATCTAAATGTTAACCCCAGTGCTCTCATTCAGGAGCCCGTAGAATTTGATGGTGACTCTACGGATTCAAATAAAAGCAACGAGGCGCCAAAGAGCGGAGTGGTCTTATCTGATCTGCTAGACTTAACACTTACTTTCCCCCCTGAGAACAGGGAAATATGCGGAAGTTCCATAAGCAACAAACAACCATCAGTTGCATGCACACTAGATTTGCCTGGTGTTAACCTGGACTCATTTTTCATTGAAAGAAAAGAGGAGACAACTGCTGCTGCTCTTCCTGGAACTCGTAGTGCAGTGCAGGAAAAGCCTAGCACACGTCAAACGGAAGCTACTACAGGATTTGCAAATTGGGACGCTGACTTTCAATCTACTGGCTCAGAAAGTGCTGTTGGAGACTCCAAGCAACTGGACGTATTTAAGAGCGCGTCAGTTGCCGAGTCTTCAATTTTTCCAGCTTCTGGGGCTGCCATCTCCCCTGTATTAGCTGCTGGAAATGAAACGGATATGAGAAGTACTGGCCTAGAACATTCAGAAGATTTGGCTTCAGCAAGTGGCACAGTAAATAAAGATAACCTTTTCATTCAAAAGGCTTTCCCGGCTATTGTCGAGAGTAACAGCGGGATGGTTGCTGAAAACAGTGTTACTGAGGTCACTGGGTCTTCCCTTAAAGAGAATTCAGTTCAGAGCAGTCAATTGTATGGGATGGGTGACACCGGAGTCAGTATTGAGGAAGCTTTTGACGACTGGCAAGAATTTACTGGAGGTGAAAATCAGGGCACACTATCAAATGTCGGAGAACTTACAGAGGGCGATTCCTCACAAATAAAAAGAACGGATTCCTTGGCTTTAAGAAGCATGGAATCATCCAACAATATTTCAGTCGTTTCTGATGATTGGCAAGCTTTTGCATCTAGTTCTGCTCAAGGAGGAGATGTGATGAAACTGGTGGAAGGATCGTCAAGTGGTGAAGGAGGAGTGGTCTAGGAAATCCAGTTGCAGAAACATCAATCTCACCAGAACATTCTTTAGAAGCTAATTCTGTTGATTTATGGTCTGTCGGTAATGTGAAAGAACATACCACTACAGAAATTGTTAAGCAAAATGATGATTCTTTTGATGACTGGCAAGATTTTGCCACGTCTGGCCAAGCAGAGGTTGCTTCATTCAGTCAAGCTGGACAACTGACGGAAGTTTCACATTTCAGTCACAGAGAAATAGATGTGGACTCATGGTTCACAGACAATAATACTAGGGAATCAAGAAACATGGACTTAGTAAATGGGAATAAGGTCATGCTGGATGATTGGCAAGGTTTTGCTGGTTCAGATCAAACACGGCAAAGTTCATATAATGCAGGTGGAGAACTGACGGATGTTTCATTTGAGCAGCATGAAGCAGCTGGTCCTGTGCAACTATGGGCAGATGCCAGCACTAACGAAGCCACAAATACAGTTTCAACAAATATAGAAAACGATACATTTGATATCTGGCAAGATGTCACCACATCACGCCACCAACAAGAAAAACTATCTAATCTTGGGAGAGAAGCACCTGTTGTCTCATCTGAGCCTGCTCAAGAAATTGACTCAATGGATTTGTGGCTAACCAGCAATTCCAAGGAATCTGACAGTAGCAGCAAAGGTGTTAGAAGAATTGATGACTCAGCTGCTGGATGGCAAGACTTTGCTAGTTTTGGTCAAGCACGGGGAAATATAAAAAATGATGTGGAAGGACAGTTCCACAAAGATCTTTCAGGAACTGAACCTGTGGACTTGTGGTATTCGAGCCATAGGGAGCAATTTAAGAACCTTGAACAGAAAATTCCAAATAATGATCCATTCGATGGCTGGCAAGATTTCAAAAATCCCCCTCAACTGGCAACAAACTCACAAGATCTGCCACGTGATCCATTGTCTGACAAGCCCTCAGTATCTGCCCTTGATATACTAGGGCTGGAATCTGGGAAGTTCGCACAGTCTGCTCCATCCCAAAGCCAAATAGATAAAAAGGATAATTCTAATGAAGCAAATGCAGTTCCATCTGGTGAACACTTAGAAAGGTTTGTGATGGTGCACACACTTTAAGCTGAATGCTTATTCTTTTGTTCATGGTTTGGGGATGACTCATTGACGTATACTTGATTAATTATGCTTCAAAAGCAATACCCAAATGTGTAGTTTAACTTGTGGACCAAGCAATACAAACCCAGATCCTTATGCATCATAGGTCGTGTATAAATTACGGTTGTATCATACAAATAGACACTTCATCCAAAGACTAGACACATGGCACCATAAGTTGATTACTGGATTCTTTATTTGTTTTCTTTGATATTTTATGTCAAAGCTCAAGGTTTGGCATAGGTAGACCGTAGCCAACAACAAGTCATTCGTGCTGTGTACGGTTAAGTCAAAAAAATCAAAACAATGACCCATTCAAATCCTTTTGTTTGATTCTGAATTTCTGAACCAGCAAGGACCACATTGAGTATCATGCCTATTCTTTGCTGCACTTTTCTCTCTTTTAGCGTCAATTCATGCTTACAATTGCAAGAATAAAGTAGTTGATGATTGATTGCGAGATATATTGTAGTTCATGTTGTATAATGTTTATACCTCACTCAATCCCATTGGTTATAAACGATTTATCACTTATTACATGTTTTGATTATGTGCAGGAGGAACATAATCCAACAGATGGGTGATGATGATGCACTGTCTGCAATATGGGCAACAAGTCATGAGAACAACTCCAGACCAAAACCAGAAGCTGATAATGCAAATGTAGAAAAATTGCTGTCTGGGATGCATGATCTATCTTTTATGCTCAAAGACGAACTTTCTGTCCCCGATAAAGCAGGGGATCGCTCCAAATCCTGAAAGTTTCTGAAGTTGATAGCAGTAATGTGTTATTTGCTACCTATCTGCCAAGACAGACTGATGGTTGAGCTCTAGCGTTTCGCTTGTAGAACCAACCACATCAAATACCTCACGTGGTGAATTTACGTGGCGAACAACCCTGTTTTTTCAGTGGAATGTATGCCCTTCATATCAGTACACTGACGGGTGGAGAATTCGAGCAATTCTCTCCTGTTACAGTGGTTGACAGATGATTGTAGCAATTTTTCCGGTTGATCTGCCCCCATTAGTTAGGAGAGAACTGCTGACCCTGAGACCCAATCGTGGTACTTTTTGTGTTTCTGTTGCTGCCGAGTTGAGCCGCGAGTTGATGTCTTTTTTGGAGATCACGAGTTGATGGTTTTGTTGTGTACCTGCATGTGTATGTACCATTTCCGAGCCTGTATATGTTGTATACAAAGATTGAAACGAGATGTTCAGCACATTCTGTTTTTTCTTCTTGAAAACTTTCTGCCTTTTTCCGGAGATTGTCTTTTTTTTTTTTTTGATAAAGGGCTTTATGACTTAAAGAGGATTGTCTTAAAAATATTATTGTATCTTACCATGAGTCTATCATTAATGGGTTAATTGGATAAATGACACTACAATTTATGAATACGTCTAAAGATGCCATTGCAACCATTTGCGCTTATGTTTAGGCAAAAAACTGTCACGCGTTCATTCCGCATTTTTGCTGGACGAAATTGCCCCTTGACCCATATACTCTTCTCTCTCACGTAGTCATCTCCTTCCCCTCCATCACCGAGAGAAGAAGGGTATGTTGGCCTCCCTAGCACAGGAGAAGAGGGGCATGCGGCGGTGATTCTCTTTTGCCCCAACACCACGCGGAGGAGCCGTCGGTGCATGCTCATGGCTATCCTTGGTCACCGGACACCTCCAAATGGATGCCTCCAATCTCGGCAGAGAGAGTGGAGGAGGGCCTCAGCCGTGCAGACTCGGCCATGTCCAAAATCGTGGCCGTAGAGCGGCGCAGAAGTTGGATCGTGCTGCGCTGGATCCGCGTGTTGCTGCGGAGGGGAGGGCTGCTAGAGGGGAAGAGGGTGGGGGCCACGCGTCGCCACTATGTTCATCCTCATGCCCGCACGCTGTCTGCCCATCACGGGATCTGGCTCCTCTTCTTCGTTACTCAGATGTCGAGCACGAAGGACGTCCTCCACCACCCCGGAGTAATTAGCATAGAACCACCACATTTCACGTCAAATTTCGAAAAACCGCCACTTTTCGTCTAGATCGCAAATACCCACCACTATACGCGAGACTCTTTGCAATGTGCGCTAAAACTCAATTGACCATGAATTGACACAATTTCTGACAGTGGGACCAACCAGTCAGGGCTGAGTTGGCAGCGGTTAAGGACAGTTTGCTGAGGTGGACATGGGCCCTTCTGTCATACAGTAAAAAAATAAATATCCCAAAAAAAAGTCAAAGGAGCTCGCGCGTCCTAGAGCTCACGCCCCTACAGCTCGCCGACGCCGGCCAAGCCCCCCCTCCTGGCCGCCGGCGACACGACCACGGTCTCCGCGCACGAGCCGCACCCATCCGCACGCGTCCCGCACTGCCCGCCCGTCCTCCGCGAGCGCCTCGATCTCCCGCCAGATCGCCGCTGAGGCCACCGTCGCTGTGAGCTCGGGGGTGGCCGCCTCCACGCGGCAGACGCCCAGGCAGTTGCCGAAGTAATTCCCCGGCAACGGCGGGCTCGCGCGTGGCCTGCACCCGGTCACAAACCCGAATCGGTGCGCCACACCTCTACCGCCACCGCGCGCGTGCACGATGCCGTTGCCGGCCCACCCCGCCCCGCACGCCAGCGCATACGGCGAGCACCGGCCTAGCAGCTCATCCGTGAACCGGAACATCGCGAGAACGACGGCGCCAGGCGGCCGCCTGCTTAGGTCCCAGTCGCCGAGCCGCTTGTCGCCGGCCGCCGCGAGGGCGCGATGGTCGCGGACGAACACCACTCGGAGCCCGGCGTCATCGCGCTCTACGCAGCGGTCGAACAGTGGCGGCGCGACGTCGAACACCTTCTTGCCGCCGAGGCGGCGGTGGATGGCCGCCCACGTCCTGACGAAGTGCACGTAGCTGGAGCCGTCGGCCACGGCGTGGTGCAGCGTGGTGCCGATGCAGATGCCGGCGCGTGGGAACACGGTGAGCTGCACGGCGAAGACGCCGTGCTTGGGAAGCGGCGGCAGCAGCGGCCGGAGGCTGCCGGTGTCGTGGGGGTGGTGCCGGCGAGGTCGTGGAAGTCTTCGCCACCGAGGGCCACCGAGAGACGAACAAAGTCACCGTTCGAGCACACGACCTCCGGCGGCGCGGCGTCCTCGGCCAGCAGCTCGCGCGTGAGCTTGCCTTCCAGAGGGCAGAACGCCCGGAATGGGACGGCCTCCTTTGACTTTTTTGGGATACTTATTTTTTTATTTGGATGACAGTGGGCCCATGTCCACCTCAGCAAACAGTCCACAACTGCTGCCACCTCAGCCCTGACTGGTGGGCCTGTCCGAAATCGTGTCAAATCATGTTCAATTGTGTTTTAGCGAACATTGCAAACAATCTCGCGAATAGTGGTGGGTTTCTGTGATCTGGACGAAAAGTGGTGTTTTTTTCGAAATTTAATGTGAAATGTGGTGGTCACCACCCCCGCGATAGTGTTGTAGGAGGCGGTGCATGAGTTGTAGCACGCCGTCGTCCTCCACCACCCCGCTCGCTTGGTTGCCAACTTGTTTGGAGTTGGAGATTTTGGGGAACGGGAGGAAGCATTGGTAATTGGTGATAGGGGTAATTTTGTCCAACACAAGAAATAGGATGAATATTTGGCAAATTTTTGACCAAATATGTGCTCAGATGGCTGCGGTGGTATCTATGGACACATTAAAAAATTGAGTGATATTTGCTAAAAGTTAGTTTTCAAATCGCATAAATTGAAGTGGCATTTATCCGATTAATATCATATAATAAAATGGTGATTTCGCACAAAGTGCTTCTTGGACTTGCTGCATAAGAATGTAAGCCAATTATCGATGGCAAAACAAAGTTTGGCCGAAAAGAGGAAAAGGAAAATTCAATTTGACGCATGGGATTACGTGCTCGAGCGGTCGAGCCATCGGAATGAAATTCCTTACAGTTTACTACAGCTGGGCAAATTGTTATTCTTTCTAAAAAAAAAAAAAACAGTGTGCACTTTCGTCACCGTCGTTGCGCAGTAGTACAATCATTGTCATCTTTCCTGCTCGCTCGAAGCTTCTCCGCCCGTAGCTCCACCTCCACGTTCTCTCACCCCACCTTGCCTCCGAACCGAAGCAGCTACCACCGCCGCATCTAGGTCTCGGAGCAAGCCCCACCTCCTCGCCGGATGATCGCCGCCGCACCGCCTCGATGGGCCGCGCCACCACTCCAATCCCCGGCCCCGGGACCCAGTCCCGGTGGCCGCGTGCCGTGGCGCGGCTCCGCCTGGCGCTCCGTTCCCCGGCCGCGGCGAGTGGTAGCAGCGGGCGCTGGATGGGCTGCTTCAGGCCGGCGCCGGTGCCCGCGCCGTCGTCATCGGTGGCGGTGAAGGAGGCTAAGCGGAAGGGGCCGGAGGTGGAGATGGAGCCAGCGCGCGGCGGAGGAGAGGACGTCTGGAGCGCTCAGGCCGAGGCGGAGGTAGCGCAGGGCGGGGTATTCCCCGAGCACCTCGTCGTCATGGTCAATGGCCTCGTGGGGAGGTGGATCCGAGTATACTGTTATTTTTTGGTCGTCCTTGCAGGCGTTTTTTTTGCAAGTGTTGGTTTCACTGGCTGAATTTGGTCCCTTGTTTTACAGTGCGGATGACTGGAAGTTTGCGGCACAGCAGTTCGTGAGGCGGATGCCAGACAAAGTGATCGTTCATCGTGAGTACCCAAATCCACATGCTATGCGACTGTGTTTGCTGAGTAAAGATATTGTCATTTGTCTGCCTGCACCTGTATGCGCATGTGCATTTTTTTTTGGGATATTTAGAAGTGTTGCGGCTCCATGGAACAAAATCAAGTTTACATAGATAAAATTCGAATGATTATTTGGTAAGTCGATTTATAATGGTCTCTAAACTTGTGCTGAAGAAATGTGATTGAGATTTAGGAACAAAATTTACCAAAGATTAAGTGCCTGTGTGAGATTGAACAGATAGCAACTGTCAAGCTGGAGAACCGTCCGGTACAATAAACATGTTAACGCTTGTTCATGCTGGTTTTGCGACACAAATTGCAATTAAATTGAGTGATAGTACCCACAAAGCTACCATTAAATTCAGTAAAGATTGATACGATAAAATCTGCATTAGCCAATTGCTATTTTTAGGTGTAGTATTGTTTGTTCTGTTGTATAGCTTCTGCTTTAGTACCAGTGTCATTCAGAACATGAATGGAGATCATTCATGTTTTCTTTATCGGTCCAGATTTAAAGAAACTCTGCAGTGCACACTGCAGGAACATATCATTCATCATTTTTTGTGCCTTATCTTCCAGTATTGTGCAGATGTAATAACCAGGCAGATTTCATAACTGATGAATACATGCACACAACATTTACCTTCCTCTATCCTGTGTTGCGTCATAAATCGTTTCAGCCACTATTCTTTTCCTAAGAGATTTAGACTCTGGCTTTTCATGCAGGGAGTCAATGTAACTCTGCTACACAGACATTTGATGGAGTCGACTTGATGGGAGAAAGGTTAGCGAATGAGGTACTTATTGATCTAACTAAGGCCTCTTGGATTCAAAGAGTTTTCATAGGAATTTGGAGGATTGGAATCCTTAGAAATTTTTCCTATGTGAGTTGTTTGATTTCTAGGATTGAATCTTCTAGGATTTTTCCTAAGGGTTCGTTTAAACACATTTCATAGGAAAATTTCGGTCCACTCAAACTGCTAGGAAAGAATCCTTTGTTTTTTCTGTGGTTCAAGACAACCAAACAAATTTTGGTGCAAACACAATCATGTAGGATTCGAGTGGGCATGATTTTGCAATCTCCTATCCCTGGAGTAACCTCACTCTCGCTCCTTACATTTTCTCCTCTGTGTCATTTAAATGCTGATGTGGCATACTCTTAGTCTTAGGAACATCGATCCATCTTATTTGTGTCTTTATAATGCAAATTAACCACATTTGCAGATGGCGCACTTGAATACGTGTTATTGTTCACACATAAAGTTCTTATTGATGTGAAGTGGGTTATTTTGTAGAAGTTTGTATCTTGTAGATGACATCTGCTTTCTAAGCTGATCTTTGTTAGATGATGGAAGAGAATAGCTCTCCCGTCCTCTGCACCTAAGCTGATTAATCACAAACTAGTTGTGGTTAATTGGTTAACATGTAGTGTGATGGCATGATAAGTTGTTACTAGCTGATTAATCATAAACTATCCATATGTTTAGGTTAAGGTGGTAGCATGACAAGTTGTTACTAACTAAACTCACCCTGTGAGTTAAATACCCTATGGTATTAAACAAAGACAAATTAGATCCATTGATCTTATGTAATTTTGTCTTACTAAAAGAACTATGCTTTCATCACATCATTTCATATTCGTACTAACAGAATAAATATAGGTTCTATCAGTTGTCGAGCAACGAAGAGGTGTGAAGAAAATCTCAATTGTGGCACACTCTCTAGGCGGTCTTGTCGCCAGATACGCTATTGGAAGGCTTTACGAACCTAATAGCAGGATTAAATCTTCTGTTGGGAACAGCAGAAATGATGGTGAACGCTTGGAGGGTCTCATCGCCGGCTTAGAACCTATGAATTTTATAACCTTTGCATCACCACATCTGGGCTCAAGTGGAAACAAACAGGTAACAGTGACCTCTTCCATTGTTTTATGAACTCGAGTTTGATTGTTCAACTGTCCTGTTTCCCTGGTTCATTCCCACTTAAGCTACTTATAGAAGAGAGAGTTAACTGGTACACTTTATTCATTGCTATAATAATTTAGTCTAACCAGGTGTCCCACACAATTGCTCGGGAAACATTCTAATTGTGTTTACTTTTGGGGCACTTGTAAATATATTTTATTATGTTTTTTTGACAAAAGCAATAGATTCATGGACGGTTGTGTTGTGTTTAGGTTATGCAGATCTGATGGTCGTGATCTTTTTAATTGCAGTTATGAGAATCTAATGGATGTGATCTCTTTAAATATAGTTATACATATATAATGGCTGGGATATGTTTATGTACAACTACGAAAATCTAACGGTTGTGATCCATTACTATAAAAGGGTTCACTATGGAAACCATGTATTTGCTGTTCTAATCTTAAGCTATGGAATACCTGTACGAAGATAGTAATTTCTGGAAGTTGTTAACTAGTCATACAAGTTCATAGGGATTCTTATGCTATTTAAAATTTAATTTTAGTTTTCCAAATAGAACAAGTGCTTCAATTTCAGATTGAAATAAAGCAAAAACATTCAAATACTTCAGTAATGTTAGTCTCATGTTCAGATTGTTCCACCAGCTCCCTTTTCTATGTGGCTTGCCTTTCCTGGAGCGAAGAGCATCAGAAACTGCACATTTGATAGTTGGAAGAACTGGAAAGCATTTATTTCTTACAGACTCTGATGATGGCAGGCGTCCACTCCTGCTTCAAATGGTTGATGACTGTGATGATATAAAATTCAGGTTATTTTCTGTATGCTCCTTTCGTCTTCATATTGTTGAGACATGAATGTATTTTCAGCGTATTGTCCATCAGTTGTCCAGAGTAGTAAAAAATGTTTAGGGCATCATGTCCTAGTGTAACATGTTCTCTTGTGCAGATCAGGATTGCGCTCTTTCAAACGACGTGTCGCATATGCGAATGCCAATTTTGACCGTATCCTTTAAGTGCTTAAATGACAATGTTCATTGTTTATTCGGAATTGCACATTTTACTCTGACTATATATCCACTTAACCAGCTGAAAAGATATGGTGGGGTGGAGAACATCATCAATCCGGCGTCAACACGAGTTGCCAAAAGTATGTACCAGGAAGATTTCATGTTTATGGTTTCTTCCCTGTAAGTGAACCTAATGATTTTTATGTGCACTTTCTTCGAAAGGCTTACCTTTCTTCAACCCTTTCTGCAGCATAGACTTCTTGTTCGTGATGAGAAATATCCACATATTGTCCATGTTGACAGAGGAATTACATACAGTAATGAAACCGAAGTCAGTGCTAACCTCTATGACCCAGAAGGTATGTCGAATTTCTGTTGTCTACTTATGACCCAGTAGGAACTAAGAAGAGCAGTTTAATATTTTTTCTTCTCATTATAGTTGCCTTGTAGTTCCCAGTCTCATCTATTCCGCTATTAAATTGAACCTTTTGGGATTTGTCTAGCCGTTTTAATAAGTTCGGTTGCACGGACTGATTTTGATGTGTAACATGTGTTTACCAATTTCCTGCATGCCCAGTTTAAACAACCTCGAGATTATCTTCATAACCAGCTGTTAGATCGCACAAACTTGTAAATTCATTGTCCATCAGTTGTTGACAAGTGCCTACATTTCCTTGCATGTCCAGAGGAGATGATAAGAGGCCTAACACAAGTACCGTGGGAACGTGTTGATGTGAGCTTCCAGAAAAGTGGTCAAAGATTGGTTGCGCATAACACCATCCAGGCATGATTTTTCACCTTTCCAACCTGATGTCTGTATTTCATTGTTGGCATCTGAACATAATAATCAGTTTGAATCTGGTGCTTCCACTGCACCCTGATATCATTAGAAAAAATAACTTGCACCTCCATCACTGTCTTTAGAGTCTAAACTGGACGGTATTGATAGCTATGTTGTTGTATATTCTAGATCAGGATAATTTACATACTAATTCAACCTTCTAGATCAGGATAATTTACATATATTAATTCAATACTTTATAATAAAGAAAAAGAAAAAACATGAAGCGGAAATGACACTGGCTTAGTGGGAAAACCCTTTCAACAGTTTTCGCCTTGAAATTCTTGATGCGACAATACTAACATTCTGATCATACTTCTTTTTACTCTGTCAATGTCAGGTGAAGAGCTATTGGCTTAACTCAGATGGAGCTGACGTTATCAATCATATGATGGATAATTTCGTCGTCTAGTTCATGAACTCAGTGAACTGCACCAATATTTATGCTGAGTTTCTTTACAAGACGGTTCAATTTTGCGTAGGCAATTTAACCTTGTAGGTTACATGTTTCATTCCAGTCAGATTTGAAGATTGATTCGTTAGGTTTCGTGTGCTGCAGATGCAGGGTAGACTCCAACCATTTTTTCTTCTTTTCTGATCCACATTCCTCCACGTCAACAATCTATCACATCCGAAGTATAATTGTAATCAGCCGCTACCTTCTTTTTGTATAGTGAAGTAAACACGATTATACCTGGTTAACCCTGCTCATGCCCATAGGCCCTGCAGAAATTAAACTGTCGATTTGAAATATCTGAAGAAATCTTAGTTCCAAACAAAGCCCACGGTCGATGATTTTTGTGTATGCTTATTTTATAAGCTGCCATGCAAAAAGCAGCAGCTGCAAATGTAAGCTCAGTTTGACATCCCTGAATTTTGCTATTATGCGTTGTTGGAAAATAGCCACGTAAGCTGAAAATAGTAGGTTAGCCCAACTGATAAAATAGGTAAAAACTGGTTTAGTCGATATCATAATCCACTGCAATACTAACCGCAACAATTTCTATGATGATGAACATAATCCACCAGTTGTCTAAACGATTTGATTGATCCACATGATGCGGAGAATAATTTTGGGCTTTAACTTCAAGCGGCACATCGCATCATGTTGTCGATGTTTTACAGCGCCCTGCTATGCCTTCCACTTAACAATATTCCGTCTTAAATTAGAAACCCGATGCTTTACAGCGCCCTGCTATGCCTCCCACTTAAAAATATTCCGAAACCCGACGCTTACAGCGCCTTGCTATGCCTCCCACTTAAAAACATTCCGTCTTAAATTTGAAATCTCCCACTGAAGTTTGAACTCCGGTGAGCTGGGTTACAACCACCCTCCTAACCGTTCTCGTGTTGTTGATGCTTGAGATCTAAGTTTGTGTTTTAAAGATTATATTAGACCAGAGAGTTAATTTTGTTTACCAACTATACGTGACAATTCTGGCATATTCTCATTTCCTTGTTCTCTTCTTCGATCCAATCAGGTGCTCATCTTGGTTACGCCCTACCCACAAGACAACACATACACCCCCCCTC